>PVJS01033618.1:5000-22063 GCA_004027185.1 Glis glis
TGTTCAGGTCACTGCAAACTTTGATCTAGAGACCACATCCTGCAATGATGAGTTTGCGGGTCCCTCCCTGGACACTGCAGGGCCTTCCCATTCCCAGAAAGGCTGCTTTCCTCTCGACAGCTGTCCCAGCCCTCATCTGCCACCTGGCACACAAGAGGAACTCAAGGAATGGACAGAGTCGTTCAAGCTGCTGTCTCCCAGGTAGGGTGGTCCCCGGGGCCCGCACACAGGAGAAGTTCCGTCCGATGCTACCAGCGTCTTGTTCCTGGTCCTGCACTGTTAGCACAAAACCCCGCAAGACGCTTTTAGAGCCTTAACAGACTAGGCTGGACCCAGACTTTGCCAGCCCCTGGCTGTGACACCACGGGCCAGCATACTGCTTCCTCATTTGCAAACAGAGAAGATCAGGGTCCCGCCTCCCAGGGTCGTGTTAAAGCGTTAATGAAATTATACATGCAAAGCGCTAATCAGAGGGTCCTCTCAATAGGAGATGGATTCCATGGCGAGGAAATGCGCGCATTGTGGGGCCAGGGGCGAGCGGAGGCAGGACGGCGGAAGGGCTGGGCGAAGGCTCCGCGCAGGCTCTGCAGGGTCTGAGCTCCGCCCCGGGGGCCGCGTTTCCTCCCGGCACTTCGGGTCCTGCGTGGGGCGACCCGGCCGCACAGGGGCCCGCGACCCCGGAGCTTGGGAACTTCCCGGGAACCGCGGCGCGCTCCGCCCCGGAAGCACGTCCCCGCGCCTTGGCGCGCTTTTGAAACCCTCTCTCTTTGGCTAGGTTTTGCAGGCTCCCGCCACTCGGGGAGCTAGGTTCTCGTCCGCCTCTCCACGCCTGCCTCCGGGTGCTGCGGGATCCCCGCCCGGCGCCGCGATGAGCAGAACCCGCGAGGAGGTGGACGCCACGCTGCAGATCGCCAAGCTGAACCCTGCAGAGCTGCTGCCCCCCGTGCACTGCCTGGCCTTCGGCCCCCGGGCCAGCGGCGCGGCCGCCGGCGACTTCTGCCTGCTGGAGCTGGAGCCCGGGCTCTGCCAGCAGCTGGAGGCCGGACACAGGTGAGCGAGGCTGGGGTCCCAGGATGCGCTGTGCAGCCAGCCTGGTGCCAGACACCTTCCGATGACCTCAGCGGGGAAGCTCACGACGAGGAAACAGGGTCAGAGATGCCGCGTCGGGCCAGGGGCGCGGAGCAAGCTGGTGGGCTGGTCCCTGGCATGGTTCCAACTCCCGAGAGGATCCCAAGCTATGTCTTCCGGTCAGCTGGACTGTCGTGATGTATAGGACTGGTCCAGCCGAACTTGGAGGCACGTGTCAGCCCAATAAGGTCAGGAAGTAGAACCCATGTGAAAAATTCCGTTAACAACGATGCCAGGGACTCCTCAGAACACTTTGTCGTTCTACTTTAAAATGCAGTAGTAGCCTGGCCTGTAATTCTAGTATGTGGGAGGTTGAGATAGGAGGATCGCAGGTTCGAGACCAGCCTCGACAACTTAGTGAGATCCTGTTTCCAAATAAAAAATAAAATAGGGCTGGAGGTGTAGCTCAGAGGTAGAATGCCCCTGGGTTGAATCCCCAGCACCAAAATAAGTAAATAAAATGCATTGGTAATATATAGTATTTATAGAGCTCTTGCCTTCGACTTCAGTTTCTTTTATTCAAACAATGGGTAGACAGTAGAGGGAATAACTTCAAAGCCTGTATTAGGGGCTTGGTAATTGGGTGAGGTCCCCAAACACAGACTTGATTAGAGTCTCTTAGTAGAGACCTAAAGCTGTTTTTTTTTGTGTGTGTGTGTGTGTGGTACTGGGAATTGAACCCAGGGCCATTCTACCTCCGAGCTACACCCCAACCCTATTTTTTATCCTTTTATTTTGAAACAGGGTCTCACTAAGTTGTGGAGGGCCTCACTAAGTAGCTGAGGCTGGCCACGAACCCTGATCCTCCAGTCTCAGCCTCCCAAGTACTGGGATTACAAGTGTGCGCCACCACGCCTGGCTCAGCTGTTTCTAATTCTAGGTCAAACCATGAATTTGCTGCCAAGACCTTGGATTAAAAAAACACAGGGGTGAAGCCAGGCGTGGTGGCGCATGCTTGTAATCCCAGTACTTGGGAGGCTGAGACAGGAGGATCGCAGGTTCGCTGCCAGCCTCAGCAACTTGTGAGGCCCTCCACAACTTAGTGAGACCCTGATTCAAAATAAAGAATAAAATCGGGCTGGGGGTGTAGCTCAGAGGTAGAATGCCCCTGGGTTCAATCTCCAGTACCACAAAAAACAAAACACAAAACCCCACAGGGGTAGAGTGTGTTGCTCAGTGGGCAGAGCTCTTGCTTAGTCTGTAGAGCCCCAAAGGCCATGGGTTTGATCCCCATGGATCAAAAAAAGAAAAAAAAAATTCAAAGTTGGTAGTTCTTGAAAGTAGTCTTGAGAAAACTAGAGAAACCAACTAGTCGTCTATCCTCAACTTGGTGCAGCCCCGACTCTTCCAAGTTGATTTTCTTCTGTACTGTTTGTCTTCCAACACGTGTATTTTATTAGCTATTTTTTTTCTCTAGTAAGTTCCTTTTAGTTGGAGCCTTTAGGCTGTTTTTCAGTTTTCCTACTTGACCCTTTCAAATTGTTCTAGTTAACTCGCCAGTCTTCAATACGAACTACACAGTATGTTTAAGAGGACTGACGAACGTCCCTCATAGTTTCCATCCAGCCAGGCTGATGGAGATTGACCTCCTCTCGGGTGTGAGGACCTCCTCTTTGTCCAGTTATAGTTGGTCTAGCTGACAAACATGTGTTTTTAATTTTTTTGAGCAAGGGTTGGTAGAAAAATATTTCCAAGTAGTAGTTGTGCATTGTAGAAATGAATGTTATAGAGTTGGTACTTGGGCTGATTAAACATTATTAGCCACAGGAATCTAAAGTGAGGTAAACTCCTCTTTTGAGTCTTTCATGTAGTCCAACTTGTACTCATATCCTTGTCATTTTCACTCAGCATTACAGCCTTCCTTTCCGAAGGTCCCAGTGTCTTTGCCGTGTAGCTGATGGTTAGGCCAGCATGTGCTCTCCTGATTGCTCAGAACAAAACAAGGATGACTTCTTTTTTGTGTGTGTGGTTTTAGGGTTTGAACCCAGGGTCATTCTACCTCTGAGCTAAACTCTCAGACCTTTTTATTTTTTATTCTGAAACAGGGTCTTGCTAAGTTGCTGAGTCTGGACCCGAACCTGCAATCCTCCTGTCTCAGCCTCCCAAGTACCCGGGTTACAGGCCTGTGCCACCATGCCCAGCTAAGGATGACTCTTGAGTAGGTACCAGGAGCAGGATACTTATCCTCGGGAACTTTTTAGAAATGCAAAATCTTAGGTCCCATCCCAGACCTACTGTACCCTAATTTGCTTTCTAGCAAGATTTCCTGCGATGCTTATGCGTAAGTTTCAGAAGTACCACTTTAGCCTGTTTTAGAAATTTGTGACATCTTGACTGAAGCCCCTAGATGCTTTTTCCTGTGCTCTTCCCAGCAGTTTGCACAAAGATGCCACGTGATGACATTTGGCCTCTTGGCCTCTTTGGGTCTTTTTTTCTTTTTTACTATATTTAGTTATTTTTCCTTACTGAGGTACCAGGTGCCCACCTGGCTCTCGACTTGGCCCAATGTTTGTTCTTTGTAATCCATCGCTATACCACAGGGGCCAGGCATAGCATCAAGGCTTTTTTTTTTTTTTTTTTTGTACTGGGGCTTGAACCCAAAAAGGGTCTTGCTAAATTGCTGAGATTCTCACTAAATTGCTAAGACTATCCTTGAACCTGCAATCCTCTTGTCTCAACCTTCCAAGTACGGGGATTACAAGCATGTGCCATTGGGTGGTGCCTGGCAAGGCTTAATTTTATATTCTGCAAGCTAGAAGATTTGGGAACTGATTAAAATGAAGATGTCCAGTGGCGCCTGGATAAACCATGTATTTTTCCCTCTGTTTTCCTGCAGTCTTGTGATTCGTGGTGATAAAGATGAACAAGCTGTGCTGTGCAGTAAAGACAAAACATATGACTTGAAAATAGCAGATACTTCAAATATGTTGCTTTTCATTCCTGGTTGTAAAACTCCAGACCAGCTGAAGATGGAAGAAACACACTGTAACATTATTCACACTGAGGTACTATTTTCTCTTCCCTGATGTATAAAAGTCCAAGGGTGATAACACACGTGTCAGTCTTGCCTTTAGTTAAAACCTTTAAGTAAATCAAGTGTGGTGGTGCTCACTTGTAATCCCAGTACTTAGGAGGCTGAGACAGGAGGATCGCAGGTTTGCAGCCAGCCTCAGCAACTTAGTGAGGCCCTCCGCAACTTAGTAAGCCCCTGTTTTAAAATTAAAAATAAGATAGGGCTGGGGTGTAGCTCAGAGGCAGATGCGCCTAGGTTCAATCCCCAGTACTGAAGGGAAAAAAAGAAAAAAGATAACAAACAAACAAAACCCTTTAGGTATAAAATGTATAATTTTGGTGAATCTAAGTTATTTAATGAAATTTGAAATTTCTCATGATTTTTTTTGTTGTTATTTCTTTAAAGTATTGTCAACTTGCCTTTATTTTCCTAATTTGATTTTTAAGTCTCAGACAAGTCAATCTTTTTCCTTAATGTGGTAATTTGCTATTAGATGACTCATTTAAAAAAAAATACCTAGTTTTGAGGCATTTTGCTGTGGATGTGTTTTGAAAGGAGATTCCCTCAAACCACAACTAGTGTATTTGGTAGTAGTTATGAGGTAGAGAAATGGAGAAATTTGAGGTTTTAAAGAAGTGTTTTTCTTAGCTTTGAATTTGGTTTAGTTCATTAAATCTGTAGCCAAGTCTAACAAATTTTTAAATTATTTTGGAGAATACTAATGGTAGTTACTGAATAAGTCTCCACCCTGTCTCAGTGGTTACACATTTAACAATCAAACACAGCCTTTAATTCTTTCAGAATGACTTTAGGCCAACTATTTTTTTTTTTTTTTTGGCAGTACCAGGGATTGAACCCTGGAGCATTCTACCTCCGAGCTATGCCCCCAGCCCTATTTTTTGTTCTTTATTTTGAAACAGGGTCTCACTGAGTTGCGGAGGGCCTCACTAAGTAGCTGAGGCTGGCCGTGAACCCGGATCCTCCAGTCTTAGCCTCCCAAGTACTGGGATTACAAGCATGCGCCACCATGCCTGGCTAACTATTTTCTTAAAAATAGATTTGGAGAGGAAAGGCGGGAAATGCTGGGAAGCTGCAGTGATTCATATGATGTTACTGGAACAGAGGAATTTCCAGTAAAATTCGTATTCATGGCTTTTGGACGGTTATAAGTCTTTCATTGTAATTAACAAGGAATATTGACAGTTTTATTTCATAAAAGGTAATGCTGTATTTTTCATCACTTACCTGGTTTGTAGGTGTTTTTGTGAGGGGCAATAATATCTCTGACTACCTTTGAGCTCTTATTTGTTATGGGAATTCTATGGGTGCTGAGACTAGGTAAAACTTAACAAAGACCCACTGACTAAAGTCATAACACCCGGTCGCCCTTCAGATGCCTAAAAGGGCTAGATGCGGATGCACTTGGTCAAAACGGGCTGGGGTTGACAGGTGGTAGTGGGTACCCAGGAGTGGCAGGTAGTGTTTGGGTCTGTGGCAAATTGGAGACTACGAGCTACAAGTAGGTGGCTAGCTACTACTCAGTTGACTTGTAGGCACGGAGGCCCAGCATTGGCAAATCTTGTGATTTATTTTTTCCCAGTAAAGCTTGAAATTTAGATTTTTGGAGGTTAAAGTCTCCTATTTTTTTTTGTATATCAGCAGTTAATTAATTAATTAATTAATTAATTTGTGGTACTGGGGATTGAACACAGGGCCATTCTACCTCCGAGCTACACCTCTAGCCCTATTTTTTTATTCTTTATTTTGAAACAGGGTCTCACTAAGTTGCGGAGGGCCTCACTAAGTAGCTGAGGCTGGCTGTGAAACTGATCCTCTGGTCTCAGCCTCCCAAGTACTGGGATTACAAGCGTGCGCCACCACGCCCGGCTGGAATTAGCTGTAATTCTAAGTGGCAGAAAGTTCTAGCATTGGACAAAAGTCCCCCCCCCCTTAACTTCTGCTTAAATTTTTTTGTGTGTGTGTGGTACTGGGCATTGAACCCAGATACATTCTACCTCTGAGCTATACATCCAGCCCGATTTTTTTTAATTTTTATTTTGAAACAGGTCTCGCTAGGTTGATGACAGTCTCACTACTTCCTGAGGCTATCCTCAAACCTGCAATCCTCCTGTCTCAGCCTCCCAAGTACTGGGATTACAGGCATGCGCCACCACGCTGGGTTTGCTTAATTTGACATCATAAACAATATAGAACAAGAGTACCACCCCCCTTTTCCCTTTAACATTTCTTCATTGTTTGAAGACTATGATCATATCTCTATTTTCTGGATTTTGGCATTACTATATTCATTTTAACTTGTTTTCCACTTGGTTTTCAGAATTAGGACCAACCTGGTCATTGTTTTGTGGGCATACTTTAGTTTGTAGAGTATACTTGAGATGTGATACTTAATTATTTTCACTTTGTTGGCAGCGTCTTCTTATATTCCCTGAAGGTACCCATCCATCCACTTGAGATGACTGGGCGGGTACCTTCCTGACAGAAAGCAGAACAGTCAGCCGGGCGTGGTGGCGCACGCTTGTAATCCCAGTACTTGGGAGGCTGAGACTGGAGGATCCGAGTTCGCGGCCAGCCTCAGCTACTTAGTGAGGCCTCCGCAACTTAGTGAGACCCTGTTTCAAAATAAAGAAAGCCGGGCGTGGTGGCGCACGCTTGTAATCCCAGCACTTTGGGAGGCGGAGACTGGAGGATCCGTGTTCGTGGCCAGCCTCAGCTCTACTCTTTCTCTCTCCCTGTCTCTCTCCCTCTCTCTCTCTCCTTAGTGAGGCGCTCCGCAACTTTGTGAGACCCGGTTTCAAAATAAGGTATACAAAATAGGGCCGGGGGTGTAGCTTGGAGGTAGAACGCCCATGGGTTCAATCCCTGGTACCGCAAAAAAAAAAAAAAAAGAATAAAAAATAGGGCTGGGGGTGTAGCCCAGAGGTAGAATGCCCCTGGGTTCAGTCCCTGGTACTGCAAAAAGAAAAAAGAAACAGAACAGTGTAGCTCCTTTTTCCTGGTTCTTGTTGAGGGAAGACGTATTAGTTGGAATTTTGTATAAAATTGTCTTTTAGAATGGCTGCTAAAAGGTTATGATATAATTTCTAGATCTTTGGTTTTTCTAACAATTATTGGGAATTAAGAAGATGCAGACCTAAATTAAAGAAGCTAAAGAAACTTCTGATGGAAAATACCTATGAAGGGCCTGACGGTCAAAAAGAAGGGGATTTGGATCGCCCAAAAGTAAGATTCTTATTTTCAGTTTTTTATGTGGAATTAAAAACTATAATTAGATGCCCTTAATGGTGACATTCTTACTCTTTAAAGGTTGTGTTACGAAAATTTCTAACATAAACTCATCCTAGTGGGTATCTTGTCAAGGGTCATACCACCCCGAATGTGCCTGATCTCATCTGATCTTGGAAGCTAAAGAGGGTTGGATCTGGTTAGTTCTCGGATGGAGAAGGCATGGAAATATTGGATGTGGTGGGCTTCAAGTGTACACATACTTACATAAATAAATAAAGTGGAATCTCATTATGGTTTTGATGTGCATTTCCCTAATGACCAGTGATGTTGAACATTTTTTCATGTTCTTATTGACTATTTGTATGTCTGTGTAGAAATGTCTGTTTAATTACCTTTCCTGGTTTTTGAGTTCTTTGTCTTTTCATTACTGAATTGTGGGGAAGTTCTTTATATAAATCCCTTATCATATATAAGATATGCAAATATTTTCTCCCATTCTATGGGTTGTCATTTTTCTTTCTTGATTTCTTTCTTTCTTGATTTCTTGCTTTCATTCTTGGTATTGGGGATGGAACCCAGGGGCTTTCCACCTCAAGGCTACACCCCCAGACCTATTTTATTTTTTATTTGGAAACAGGATCTCGAGTTGCTGAGAGCCTCACTAAGTTGTTGAGGCTGGCTTTGAACCTGAGATCCTCCTGTCTCAGCCTCCTAAGTGCTGGGCTTACAAGTGTGCGCCACCACACCTGGCTGATTTTTCTTTACTCTGGTAAAATGAACATAACACAGCATTTACCATTTTAACCATTTTTAAGAATAAGTTGTCTTAAGTACATTCACAGTGCTGTACAACCATCAGCACCATCCGTCTCTAGATTTTATCTTCTTCAACTGAAACTCAGTACTCAGTAAACAACGACTTCCCATTCCTCTTTCTCCTCTCCTCTCTCTCTGTGAATTTAACTACTCTAATAAATCATATATGTGGAATCATACAGTATTGTACTCTTGCGTGTTGATAGTGTTTTGAAATACAAAAGTTATCATTTTGATGAAGTCTGGTTGATCTATTTCTTCTTTTGTTGCTTGTGTTTTGGGTGTCATATTTAAGAAACTATCACCAAGTCCAATACATACAGATTTACCTCTGTTTTCTTCTAAGACATCTATTGATTTGGTATCATAGTCATACATTAACAAAAGAATTGGAGCTAGTGTATAAATATTGCCTTAATCTGTTCTATGTATTTATTCCCCAAGATTCAATAAGAAATCTAAAAAAAAAATTCTTCAAAGCATTAAATTTTTTTGTTTGTTTGTTTCAGTATACAACTGAAGATTTGCTTGATCAAATTCAGGCAAGTGAGGAAGAAATAATGACCCAATTACAAATTCTAAATGCCTGTGAGATTGGAGGTAACATTTCTTACTATTGTCATTCATAATAATGGAATGGTATCATGTGAGAGAGAAGTTTTTGGATATCTTCACACTATAGCATGTTTATTATGTTTTTTCTCCCTTTACTGGGGATCGAGCCCAGGGATCATCTACCACTGAGCTATGCCTCGAGCCCCTATTTTATTTATTTATTTACTTAGTGGTACTGGGGATTGAATCCAGGGGCATTCTACTACTGAGCTATATCCCCAGCACTTTTATTTTTTATTTGGAAATAGGGTCTTGCTAAATTGCCCAGGCTGGCCTTGAACCTGCGAACTACTCAGCCTCCCATGTACTGGGATTACAGGCATGCACCATCACACCTGGTGTCCCTTTTTATTTTTATTATTTATTTATTTATTTTTTTGCGGTACCGGGGATTGAACCCAGGGGCATTCTACCTCCATGCTACATCCTCGGCCCTATTTTTTATACTTTATTTTGAAACCGGGTCTCACGAAGTTGTGGAGGGCCTCACTAGGTAGAGAGAGAGAGAGACAGGGAGAGAGAGACAGAGAGAGAGCTGAGGCTGGCCGCGAACCCGGATCCTCCGGTCTCCGCCTACCAAAGTACTGGGATTACAAGCATGCGCCACCACGCCCGGCCCTTTTTATTTTTTATTTTGAGATAGAGTCTTGCTATGTTGCCCAGGCGGTCCTCAAACTTGTGATTCTCCTGCCTCAGCCTCCCCAGTATCTGGGATTACAGGTGTGTTTCACCGTGCCTGGCTTGTTTATTTAATCTTTGGGCTCAAAGATGATGATATGAGGAGCTGGGGATGTTGCTCAGCAATAGAGAACATGCCTGGCATGTAGGAGGCTCTGTATTTGATCCCTTGCACCATATGTGGTATATATATTTATATGGTGTATATATGTAAATATACATTTTTCTTTTTTTGGTGTATGGGATAGCGATTATGTGTGATTATCTTTATATGAGAAGGTTAATCTGTGACTAGTGACTTTAACCACTTCTTATAGGCTGTTTTCTTTGGGGTAAGTGGTAGTGGAAGAGCCATGTTTGATTGAGAAAGGTTTTTAGATATCAGGTAATTTAATCTTTCATTAAAAAGATTTTTTTGTGTGTGGTACTAGGGATTGAACCCAGAGGCATTCTACCTCTGAGTTATACATAGCCAAGCCTTATTTTTTTAATTTAATTTAATTTTTTATTTTATTTTACTTTATTATTTCTTTATTTATTTTGTGGTACTGGGGGTGGAACCCAGGGGCCATCTACCTCCAGGCTATACCCACAGCCCGATTTTATTTCTTATTTGGAAACAGGGTCTTGCTAGGATGATTAGAGTCTCACTACTTGCTGAGGCTGTCCTCGAACCTGCGATCCTCCTGTCTCAGCCTCCCAGGTACTGGGATTACAGGCATGTGCCACCATGCCCAACTTATTTTTTTTTATTTTGAAACAGGGTCTCAGTTACGGAGAACCTAAGTTGCTGAGGTCATGAACCTGCAATCCTCCTCCTGTCTCAGCCTCCCAAGTACTGGATTACAGGTGTGTGCCACCATGCCTGCCTTAAAAACATTTTTTTTTTTTTGTGGTACTGAGGATTGAACCCAGGAGCATTCTACCTCTGAGACGCCCCCCATCCCTATTTTTCATTTTGTATTTTGAAACAGGGTCTCACTAAGATGTGGAGGGCCTCACTAAATTGCTGAGGCTGGCTGTGAACCTGTGATCCTTCTATCTCAGCCTCCCAAGTACTGAGATTACAGGTGTGTGCCACCATGCCCAGCTAAAAATATTTTTTTTTTTTTTGCAGTACCAGGGATTGAACCCAGGGGCGTTCTACCTCTGGGCTACATCCCCGGCCCTATTTTTTATACTTTATTTTGAAACTGGGTCTCATGAAGTTGCGGAGGGTCTCACTAAGTAGCTGAGGCTGGCTGTGAACCCGGATCCTCCGGTCTCCGCCTCCCAAGTACTGGGATTACAAGCATGCGCCACCACGCCCAGCCAAAAGATTTTTTTAATAGGTAAAGAAACTAAGGCTCAGGAAGAGGAACTAAATTTTCTAGAGTTACATGTTGAGTTAGTGATGGGATACAATATAGAACCTATGTCTTAGAGCTCCTACTTCAGAATTAATTTCATAACTTCATCATATTTCCAAGTTGCTTGGAAGATGGGGATGTTTCCTCTTGTGATAGCTCCAGTGTATTTTGAACATATATTATTTTATAATTTAAGTCTATGTAAAAGATACAGGAGTATGTGTTGGTCTCAGGGGTTGATGGAGAAGCCCTGCAGTATCTTCTTTTATTTTTATTTATTTATTTATTTTTTGGTACTGAGGATTGAACCCAGGGGCATTCTACCTTTGAGTTACACCCTCAGCCCTTTTTATTTATTTTGCACTTTGAAACAGGGTCTTGCTAAGTTGCCAAAGGTCTGTTAAGTAGCTGAGGCTGCGATCCTCCTGTCTCAGCCTCCCACATACTGGGATTACAGGTGTGCGCCACCACGCCCAGCTAGCATCTTCTCTAATGTTTTGACTGGCCTCTGCTCTGGAGTAGGAACTTTCTTTAAGTACCTGGGCTTGTGGTAATCCTTGAGTACACATTTACATGCATCTTTTATCCTACTTTAACTTGCCTGGCAAAGACCCCATGTGTTAGGAAGGATACACTATTCAGTTTGCTCATAATCTTCCAAACAAGATTAGCTTTTGTGAGACCTTGCCTCTCAAATATGGCCCATTCAGCTGAGTAAAGCAACTTCCTTTAACATTAGAATTAACTGGAAGCACTTAGCCCTTTTTGTGGTTTCTTAAGACTCATTTGGTCATAAGCAATCTGAAATAAAGTTTATAATTGAGTATGCCTGCCCCTAATTACTGTGGTGTATGGATGACTTGAGTGTTAAGTTGTTTTATTTTTTATTTATATATATATATATATATTTTTTTTTTTTGTGGTACTGGGATTGAACCCAGGGGCATTCTACCGCTGAGCTACACCCCAGTCCTATTTTTTTTTATTCTTTATTTTGAAACCAGGTCTCACTAAGTTGCGGAGGGCCTCGCTAAGTAGCTGAGGCTGGCCGCAAACCCGGATCCTCCGGTCTCAGCTTCCCAGGTACTGGGATTACAAGCGTGTGCCACCACACCTGGCTAAGTGTTAAAGTTTTTTTTTGTTTGTTTTTTTGCGGTACTAGGGATTGAACCCAGGGGCATTCTACCTCCGAGTTCCATCCCCAGCCCTATTTTTTATTCTTTATTTTGAAACAGGGTCTCACTAAAGTTTTAAGCTTAAAGTTTTTTTAAAAAGGCCAAACCAGCCGGGCGTGGTGGCGCACGCTTGTAATCCCAGTACTTTGGGAGGCGGAGACTGGAGGATCCGGGTTCGCGGCCAGCCTCAGCTCTCTCTCTCTCTCTCTCTCTCTCTGTCTCTCTCCTTAGTGAGGCCCTCTGCAACTTCGTGAGACACGGTTTCAAAATAAAGTATAAAAAATAGGGCTGGGGGCATAGCACGGAGGTAGAACGCCCCTGCGTTCAATCCCCGGTACCGCAAAAAAAAAAAAAAAAAAGGCCAAACCAAACAATGTATCTTAATGCAGCCCTCTGCGATATTCACTGATTGCAGGGGAATGGATAAAAGTCTGGTAGAGGGATGCACAAATTCTCCTAGTTCTCTCCTTTAGTTCTACATTACACAGTCCATTTCTTATGTTGCATTTATTTTTTTCAGAATAAGAATAGAAACATTTTCTCTTAGAAATGATGGATGTATGTTTGATTTCTTTTTCTAGGGCTGGTGATTGTGCCAGCAAGTATAAAATGGCAATTTATATTCCTTCACAGGAATAGGGAAAGGTATCTTGATGCCTGGGTTCAACCTCCACACCAAAGTAATAATAATAATGACAAAAATAAAATGTTGGGAGAAAAGCATAAAAAAATGAAGATTTTTGGTGTCTCCCCCCTCCAGTGGGCAAGAGTGTGTTACTACTTTATTGATCTATTAGGAATTAGTTCAGTTAAAATATTCATAAGTACCAGTAGTTGGGAGGCTGAAACAGGGGGATAGCAGGTTCAAGGCCAGCCTTCGCAACTTGGCTAAAACATCAGCACTTTAGCAAGACCCAGTTTCAAAATAAAGAATAGAAAAAGGGCTGGGGGTATAGCTCGGCAGTAGAGTGCCCCTGGGTGCAATCCCCAATACCCAAATAAAATAAAATATTTATTGGTACATATAACTTTTGGAATTTTAGGTTATTGGAGGATTCTTGAATTTGATTATGAGATGAAACTTCTGAATCATGTAACTCAACTTGTGGATTCTGAATCTTGGTCTTTTAGCAAAGTTCCTTTGAACATATGTCTTCAGGAACTTGGACCACTGGAACCAGAGTAAGTATTTTAATTACTACCCTAAGGGACAAAATTTCCCTAAGGGTAAGAAATTTTTTTTCTAGATTGGAATTAAACCCAGGGCATAGACTATATTTTGATATCTTAGAAAAAATATACAACCAAAGATGATTTGGGAATTTGGGTCACTAGGGTGAATAAATCTGTATCTTCTCTTCCTTTTTTTTTGTCATAAAAATGTAAAGAAATAATTGTTGCCGGGCGTGGTGGTGCACGCTTATAATCCCAGTATTTGGGAGGCTGAGACGACGATTGTAGGTTCAAGGACAGCCTCAGCAAGTAGTGAGACTTTCATCAATCTAGGGAGACCCTGTTTCAAAATAAAAATAAAAATACGGCTGGGAGTGTAGGTCAGAGGTAGAATGCCCCTGGGTTCAATCCCCAGTGCCACACACACAAAAAAGAAATAATTGTTATATTTGAGCTATTTTATAATAATAGTAAGAATGCTCACATAATCTTGTAAAAATGTATATAGCATGAGGCATGGCTTGTAGCAGCTTTACAGTATATTTTAGTTGGTCCCTAATTTAAATAAAGTATTATTTGGATGCCAAATAATTTAATATTTCAAATCTCAGATTTATATCTTAGTTTCTAGCTAGCAGTGGATTTTACAATATAGAGTGTAAAAATGTCGATAACTTGTCAAATGAGTGTTTTAAATTTTTCAGGGAAATGATAGAACACTGTCTTAAATGTTATGGAAAGAAATATATAGATGAAGGTAAGGTTTGGGAAGTATTCTAATGGATGTTTTAACTTTTGTATGCTAAAATATAACTTTCTGAAGTCTGTCAGTGTTAAAAATAAGAACTATGGGACTGTGGGAGGTGAGCAGAGGTGTAGAATTTCTTTCAAGAAATAACACTGGGAAAAAGGAAGTATTAATAGGATATTTAACCATAAGCGGATAATCTTAAACTTCCCTTTTCTTTAGGTGAAGTTTACTTTGAATTGAGTGCGGATAAGATATGCAGAGCAACAGCACAAATGCTGCTTCAGAATGCTGTCAAATTCAATCTTGCAGAGTTTCAAGAAGTGTGGCAGCAGAGTGTTCCTGAGGGAATGGTAACTAGGCTTGATCAGCTCAAGGTAATGTCAACAGAGGTTGCTCCCATGACTTAGTGGGTGAATAATTACCAGGTGAGGTGATGATATTGTTGGATCTAAATTTGGAGCCAATTTCTTTTCTTTTCTTTTTAAACTTTATATATTTATTTATTTTTGTGGTACGGGGGATTGAACCCAGGAGGGGCATTCTACCTCTGAGCTACATCCCAGCCCTATTTTTTTTTTTTTTTTTTTTGCAGTACCGGGGATTGAACGCAGGGGCTTTATACCTCCGCGCTACGCCCCCGGCCCTATTTTTTATACTTTTGAAAACAGGTCTCACAAAGTTGCGGAGGGCCTTACTAAGAGAGAGAGAGAGAGAGAGAGAGGGACAGGGAGAGAGAGAGAGAGAGCGAGAGAGCTGAGGCTGGCCGCAAACCCGGATCCTCCAGTCTCCGCCTCCCAAAGTACTGGGATTACAAGCGTGCGCCACCATGCCTGGCTCCAGCCCTATTTTTTATTCTTTATTTTGAAATAGGGTCTCACTAAGTTGAGGAGGGCCTCACTAAGTTGCTGAGGCTGGCCTCGAACCTGTGATCCTCCTGTCTCAGCCTCCCAAGTACTGAGATTACAAGCGTGGGTCACCACACCCAGCTTGGAACCAATTAACTTTTCTATACAACCCTTGGGAGTACAACGTACATTCAGTCCATCACGAAGTCCTTTACAAGTCCCCAATACTTTATGAAGGTATAATTTGCATATCATAAGATTTACCTTTTTAAAAAAATTTTTTTTTAGGACTGAGGAGATAGCTCAGTGGTAGAACATATGTTCAGCATGCACAAAGCCCTGAATTTGATCCCCACCAAAATAAATACATTAATTAAAATGATTGTTACCAAATTTACTCAGTTACACAGCCATCCCCACAATCTAGTTCTAGAACATTTCTTCTACCCCCTCAATAAGATTCTTTGGGCCCATTTACAGTTAATCCCTGCTCTCACCCAGCATGTCTCATTTCATTCCATTTTTCTCCATTTCCATCACCACAGGCCTAGTCCAAACCCCATGGTCTCTACAATAGCAATAGCATCCCGAAGCAGATCCCAGCACTTTTCATTTGGCCCACCTCGGTCCATTTTGTGTGGTGCTACTAGAGCGATCTTTTAAAAACTCCAGTCAGCCGGGCATGGTGGCGCACGCTTGTAATCCCAGTACTTGGGAGGTGGAGACAGGAGGATTGCAGGTTCGTAGCCAGCCTCAGCTACTTAGTGAGGCCCTCCGCAACTTAGTGAGACCTGTTTCAACATAAAGAATAAAAAATAGGGCTGGGGGTGTAGCCTGGAGGTAGAATGCCCCTGGGTTCAATCTCCAGTACTGCAAAAAATAAAATAAAACCAAAAAACCCTTCAGTCAGATGAGAGGAATGTTCTGCTTAAATCACTTTAAAGGTTGCCTATTGCATTTAAGATATAAAATCCAGAATTTGGTCTTGGCTTACAAGGCCCTTCCTGATCACTCCCAAAGCTTGATCTCTGGCTCCCTGCATACCAACCTTTAAGGTTGATACACCCAATGAGTTCATGTATAGATTTGGACATAGAGGCCTTGGGCTCAGAAGAGACATCTGAATGGAAGATCATTAGCAAGTGAGTTCCAGGCCTCTGGTTAGTATGAGGCTACCCAGAAGACTGACAGTGAAACAGGTGGTGGGCTGGGATAGAGGCCCAGGAGCTACAACATCAGGTAAGGCAGAGAATAAGACAGTGATGTCAGACAGAGAGAAATGTAGAGCAAGGACTAATCCACATTAACAAGAAAACAGAGGGTTAGTAAGATAAAGCCAAGAAGAGGGTCCACTGGGTTGGCAATAACAGGTCACTGGTGAACTTTACAACTAAAGCTGTCTGAGGCTGGGGGTGTAGCTCAGTGGTTGCACTTAGCATGAGTGAAGCCCTGGATTTGAGCTAAGCACTGGAAAGAAAAGAGAAAAGAAAAGAAAAAGAAAAGGAAGGCAGGCGGGTGGGCAGGCAGACAGAAAGGAGTGCGGGTTAATCTTAATAAATTGGTGGTGGTAGATGCCAGTTTGCAGAAGGGAAAAGAAGTAACTGCTTAGAGGAGCTCTTTTTATGAAAAAAAGTTATTATAAACCACTGGATAGTTATGTAAGTTTCATGTAGCTGACATTTTAAATATCTTGGGATAAGCTAAACCTAATGGTAAAAGGATGAGTCATGTTTAAATATTAGATCATTAATTGCCCTTTTTCACTACTTTTATTTTTGTTCTAGAGACTGAATCCAGGGTATTCTACCTCAGAGCTACACCCCCAGCCCTTTTTAATTTTGAAACAGGGTCTTGCTAAGTTGCAGAAGCTCTCACTAAGTTGCTGAGACTGGCCTCAAACCTACAATCCTCCTATCTCAGTCTCCCAAGTACTGGGATTACAGGGGTGCACCACCATGCCCAGCCTTTTCATTACTTTAACTGTCCTTTTCTTCTCATTTCTTATAGGGTCTAGCATTGGTGGACAGACACTCAAGGCCAGAAATCATATTTTTGCTTAAAATCGATGATTTACCTGAGGGAAATCAGGAGCGTTTTAATAGTCTATTTTCTCTAAGGGAAAAGTGGACAGAAGAAGATATTGCTCCCTATATCCAGTAAGTAATTTATTAAAAATAGATTTTGAGGGTTGTTCTTTTTTTTTTTTTTGCAGTACCGGGGATTGAACCCAGGGGCATTCTACCTCCGAGCTACACCCCGGCCCTATTTTTT
>PVJS01033619.1:0-22059 GCA_004027185.1 Glis glis
CCCCCGGCCCTATTTTTTATACTTTATTTTGAAACCGGGTCTCACGAAGTTGCAGAGGGCCTCACTAAGGAGAGGGGGGGAGAGAGAGAGAGAGAGAGAGACAGAGACAGAGACAGGGAGAGAGAGAGAGAGAGCTGAGGCTGGCCGTGAACCCGGATCCTCCGGTCTCCGCCTCCCAAAGTACTGGGATTACAAGTGTGCGCCACCACGCCCGGCTATTCTTTATTTTGAAACAGGGTCACACTAAGTTGCGGAGGGCCTCACTAAGTAGATTACAGGATTACAGGTTGGAGGCCAGCCTCAGCAACTTAGTGAGACCTGTCTCAAAATAAAGAAATAAAAGCCAGGTGTGGTGGTGCATGCTTGTAATCCCAGTAGTTAGTGAGACCCTGTTTCAAAATAAAGAATAAAATAGGGCTGGGGGTGTAGCTTGGAGATAGAATGCCTCTGAGTTCAATCCCCAGTACCACACACACACACACAAAAATAGAAAATATATAGTGACACTAGTCACATGTGGCCACTGGTGACCGTGCGGACAGCACAGACTGAGAGCATGCCCATCATCTCAGAATGATCTGTAGGAGAGCCTGGGTTGAGAAGGTTATACCTCCATCCTTGGTAATATTTCCAGTTTCCCGCATGTACCCTAGCTGAGTTGACTCCCTTCTTTATCTTTCAGAAATTAAATCCTGTTGATGTCATACAAGCCATCTCTGTATCTGGTCTTATCAGGTGTTTGAGCCCAATGTTAACATTTTCCAACACATTGAAGAATACTACGTTTCTTTCTTTGTCTTTTTTTTTTTTTGTGGTACAGGGAATTGAACCTAGAGGCATTCTACCTACACCCCCCCCCTTTTTGGTACTGGGGATTAAACCCAGGAGCATTCTACCTCTGAGGTAAACTCCCAGCCCTCTTTATTTTTTTGTTTTGAGACAGTGTCTTGTTAAGTTTCTCAGAGTCTCACTAAGTTGCTGAGGTGTCCTCGAACCTGTGATTCTCCTGTCTCAGCCTCCCAAGTAGTGGGATTACAAGCCTGCGCCACCACGCCCGGCTATGTTAAGTTTCTTAAATGGTGGCTCTTCTGACTTTGTAGATTTTATGTTTTATGCATCATATTTCCTTTTCTCAGTCATCGTGATGAATGAAAAATTGTCAAAGTCAGAAGAAAAATTTGCAAACACTAAAGAGAGCTGTAAGAGAGAGGCATTGCTTAAGTACAGGCGCTGACGGGGCTGACTCCTGCTGGCTGGTCATTAGGCAGATGGAGAGGAATTTGGTTATTAATGAAGGTATCATTTATGGTAGGGGTGTCCTACCAACAAGGGTTACAAGAAGTCATATTGCAGAGTTGACCTGACACACCTTAATCACTACAGCCAAGATAATTGATTTCAAATGAATGATGATTGAGGAAGCCTTACCAGCTTAAGGTTTCAGTCCAAAGCGGAAAATCCTTAGTTCTAGGAGGAAATGATCACAGTTCCTGTTTTTCCTGTTTCTACCTGGGTCAGTGGTCCCCTAACCAAGCACCTCACACTCTAGAAACTACTTTCTCCAAGCAGTTTTATACGGGGAATAACCCTGCTCTCCAGAGACACTATTTTTGACTACTTGATTAAATCCTCCTCAAAAATATGATTTTCTTAGGCAAATAGAGGCCTATTTACTGTCCTGGAGATTCCCAGAGAAGCTCCTCACTGATGGTATTTCTCATTCTTTCTTTTTTCTTTTCCTTTTTCCCTTTTTTTTCCCCTTCCTTCCTTCCTTCCTTCCTTCCTTCCTTCCTTCCTCTTTCCTTCCTTTTTGTGTGTGTGTATGGGGGGATACTGGGGATGAAACCCAGGGGCATTCTACCTCTGAGCTATACCCCCAGCCCTATTTCATTTTTTTATTTTGAAACATGGTCTCACTAAGTTGCTGAGAGGCACGCTAAGTTGCTGAGGCTAGTCTTGAACTTGTGATCCTCCTGTCCCAGCCTCTCAAGATTTTTTTTATTTTAAAGAAGAAACCTTTTTTTTTTTTTGCAGTACTGGGGATTGAACCCAGGGGCATTCTAGCTCTGAACTACACCCCCAGCCCGATTTCTTACTCTTTTATTTATTATTCTTTATTTTGAAACCGAGTCTCACTAAGTTGCAGAGGGCCTCACTAAGTAGCTGAGGCTGGCAGCGAACTTGGATCCTCCAGTCTCAGCCTCCCAAGTACTGGGATTACAAGCATGCACCACCACACCTGGCTTTAAAGGAGAAACTTTTTAAGAAGTTTTGCTCAGGGACCTAAAATTTCCCTGAAAGATCATAGAGTATTCCTTGCATGGGTTGACATTATAGCTCATGCCAGCCTCAATCACTAATAGTTGTTACACGTCATCTTACACAGAAAGGCGCCAACAATCTTTATGAATTTAATATTCAGAAACACGACTGCCATGGTAATGGAAGGATTTGGGCAGAAGCAGCTATGGAGTCCTTGATGATTACAGTTGAAAAAATATGATGAGATGGCTGTGACATCAATTACAAAATAACCTTCCAGCTCGACAGGTTGGGGATTCCATATTTTCCAGGATTCCAAAAGAGAAGACAGATTGCTCTAGTCGTTAAGCTGATCTTGAGAGAGGAGATGTTGAAAATCCAAAATCTTGGCAAAATGTGGTGGTATGAACTGGACATGGAAGAGAGGAGCCTGCCTGTGGGGATGCTGGGAACATCTACAGTGAAGGTAAAAATTTTAAGTCAATATCCTTCGTCTTTTATAAGACATGAGATAGTAGGAGGATAGACATTGGCTCCATTGTCCATGCATGCTTTTATTCTTTAATTATTCTTTTTTTTTCTTTTTGTACTGGAGATCAAACCCCAGGGCATTCTACCTCTGAGTTATACCCCCAGTTCTATTTTATTTTTATTTTGAAACAAATTCTTGCTAAATTGCTGAGGCTCGCCTTGAACCTGCAATCCTCCTGTCTCAGCCTCCCAAGTACTGGGATAACAGGTGTGTGCACCACCATGCCTGGCTCAGTCTTTTCTTTTTTGGTACTGGGGATTGTACCTCTGAGCTACACCCTCTGGTCCTATTTTTTTTTTTTATTTTGAAACAGGGTCTTGCTAGCTGAGTCTGGCTTTGAACCTGCAACCCTCCTGTTCTCAACCTCCCATGTACTATGATTACAGGCATGTGCCACCACTCACAGCCCCTGCTCATTCTTTATGCATTTATCTTGCATATGTGATACTGGGGATTGAACTCAGGGGTGTTCTGCCTTTGAGCTATACCCTCAGTCCTATTTTATTCTTTTATTTTGAAAGAGGGTCGCACTAAGTTGCAGAGGGCCTAAGTTGCTGAGGCTGACCGCAAACCTGCAATCCTCCTGTCTCAGCCTCCCAACTACTGGGATTACAAGTGTGTGTGCCACTACGCCTAGCTTCATCCTTTTAATTATTCTTTATCCAATTGGTTATTTGTAGGACAATGGTACTATTCTATCCCTCTTCATAGCCTTACTTTCTCCTCCCTTCCCAGTGGAGAGAGGGCCTTGGAGAGACAGCAGGCAGACAGTTTGAATATTACAGTACATACTAATGGTCAATATTAGCAGGATGGACTTGCTTGTCCTGTCCACATCCTGCTTCAAGGAACCTGAAAGTCTTATGACTTGTGCTAAACAGAGCAAAGAGGAGGGACCTGGCTGGGACTTCCAGTGTGGTGCAGGAAGACTGGTCCTCACGACTCAGTGGGCTGCTGCCAGGATGGAGCCAGGATCCTGAGGAAGGGGTGAAGAAAGCAGAAGAAAAGAAGGACAGAGCACAGAGAGATCAGAGACCTTCTTGGGAGCCCACAGAGGAGATCTCAGTATGAGGGGATGCTGAGGGCAAAGAAATGAACCATCTGACCTTATCTTCTGGAATCCATGCGTGTTTCTGATTGGCTAAAAATAAGAATGTTTTCCTTATGGTAAAAGAGTTAGAATGGAGGCTAGTTAAGGGCTTGTTCATCCATAGGCCCTGGAGGTCCTTGCAAGGAGCCTTAGAAATTTTACAGTGGGGCAATCTCCAGCAGCTGCCTCTAAGGCCTGGCCATCTGCTGGAAAGACTCATGAGAGGTCAAATGGACACAGGCAGAGGAAACTTGAAACCAGATGAGAGAAAGAAGCGAGACATTCACTCGTTACTACATGCCAGGCACCCATGGCTAACACTAGACTCCCTCCAGGCGTCTCCATGAACAGATGTTTCAGAGCCAGGTTGTAAATCATCTTAATAAATTTGCCTGCTGTGATTGGTAGAATAATGGCTCCCCAAAGGCGTCCACAGCTGTGTTGGTCAGCTTTGCAGTACTATAATAAAATAGCTGAGATAATTACATTAGGGAAGTTTCATTTTGATTGGGTGGACTCGCTGCTTTGCATTTCTGGTGTTTGTGACAGGTGACAATACTAGGGAGTGTGTGGTAGAGGAAACTACTCGCCTCATGGCCAGGAAGCAAAGGAGAGAAAGAGGGAGCTGGGGCTTCCTGATCCCCTCTGAGGGCATGCCCCCAGGGACCTAAGGACCTCCCACTGGAGCCCACCTCTTAGAGGTTCCACTACCTCCTAATCTCTCCACTCTGAGGACCAAGCCTTTAACACAGGGACCTCTGGGGGGACATTTAGCATCCATACTATGGCAAATGCCTAATTCCTGGAACCTGTTAATACATTATCTCACCTGGCAAAAAGGATTTTGCAGATGTAAGTTAAGGGTCTGGGGATGGGAAGATTATCCTGGATTATCTAGTTGCCTCGAAGTAATTGATATAATCGCAAAGGTCCTTAGAAGTAAAAGAGGGAAGCAGGGGAGTCAGAGAAGACATGGAGACAGGAGAAGAGGTTGGAAGGATGTGATGCTGGCTTTGGAGATAGAAGCCCACAAGCTCCTAAGGAATGTGGGTGGGCTCTAAAAGCTAACATAAGCAAGAAAACAGATTCTCCCTGAGCCTCCAGAGAGAATGTGGTTCTGACGACACCTTGATTTTAGCCTAGAGAAGCTTGTTTTAGACTTCTGACCTCCAGAACTGTAAGGTAATGAATTTGTGTTTTCAGCCGCTAAGTTTGTGGACCTGTTAGAGTCACTGTTTAAAAATGCTAGACTTGCTTTTAACCAGATAAATATCCACAAAGATAGGCCATTTTCATATATCATTAGAAATATGAAATATTAAGCAGGGCATGGTGGTGCATGCCTATAATTCCAGGACTTGGGAACTGAGACAGGAGGATCACAAGTTCAAGGTCAGCCTTAGCAAGGCCCTCAGCAACTTAGTGAGACTCAGTTTCAAAATGAAAAATAGGGCTGGGGGTGTAGCTTGAAAGCAGAATGTCCCTGGGTTCAATCCCCAGTACTGCAAAAAAAAAAAAAATATTTGCAGAGCTGAAGACTTGGGACTTAATAGGTTAATCTCATTCAGAATCCAATGGGCCATCTAAGAGTGCCCAGGCTCCAGTCATAAGAACTCTTTGACTGGGTATAGTGGTACAGATCTATAATCTCAGTTACTCTGGAGGCTGAGGCAGGAGGATTGCAAGTTCAAGGCCAGCCTGGGCAATTTGTCAAGATCCTGTCTCAAAATAAAAAATACAAAAGGCTGGAGATGTAGCTCAATGAGAGGGCACCCCTGGTTCAATCCTCAGTAAAACACACACACACACACACACACACACACACACACACAGTCTTTTTTCTCTCTTCCCCCAACTCTAATTTCCCTCCTCAGAGTGAAGCACAGGAAGGGGAAGTGTCCACCTCATACTAGCTGTGTGGCTGCTGTGGTCTTGTGTTTGATGCTGTGCCCGGTACAGAACTTGGCATGAATACTCATTTATGCAAGAGAGAAGGAAGGGGGTGGGGGAGGAGATGCTGCCTTGACCATGAATCTCTCTTCCCGTTTCCCCCTGGCTGGATATCAAACATTCCGTCCTGGAACCTCGAGCTATTCGATGGGAGGGTCTCCCCATGTTCATCTTCATAACCCTGCTGCCTGTCACTTAGTCCGGTCCCCAGTCCACATGGTTGGGGCTCAGTAAGGTGCATATTGAATGAATGGGGAGGGGGGGTTGAGTCAGGACCCAAGGCAGTGTTTTAGTTTTCTGTGGCTGAGTAACAAAACACCCCCAAACTTAGACGCTTAAAATAACCACTGTTAACTGCTCGCCATCCCGGGCTCAGCTGGGCGGTGTTTGGTAGAGTCACTTACGAGGCTGCAGTCTCACCTGGGGTCGCAGGGTCTGAGAAGTCCTCATTCACATGTCTGGGGCTATTGGCCAGGGAGCCTCAGTTCTCCAGGGCGAGGCCTCTCCAGCAGGATAGCTTAGTTTTTTTCCAAGGTGGAGACAGAATTTCCAAAAGTCAGGCCCCTATGCCCAGTGCTTATCAAGTCTCTCCGTAGGTCACATGTGCTGGCTCCCATTGGCCAAGGCAAGTCACGTGACCACACCCCACATCCTAGTGGGAGGGGACTACCCGGGCCATAGTTACAGGAGGTGCAATTCATTAGAGGCCTTGATTGATGTAATAATCTATCAGGTGTAGCCCAGAAGCCCATAATTCTGAAAGAATCAGTTTCTCTCTTTCTCTGACTACTAATAGACTTGGAATAGAGGTGAATTCACGTTTGCATCAGTTACAAAATCAAGGATAAGATCAGGACAGAATAACCCAAGGGGTTAATTACACAGAGGGGTCTGTTTACCCTGTGCAAGTCTTCTAAGTCCTTTGGAGAAGTGCAGACTATAGTGGAGAAGGAGAAGGAGAAGGAATTTGGGGCCAGG
Source organism: Glis glis (assembly GCA_004027185.1). Lineage (NCBI taxonomy): Eukaryota > Metazoa > Chordata > Mammalia > Rodentia > Gliridae > Glis > Glis glis. Next base: position 6,813 of record PVJS01033619.1, read on the forward strand.
ATTTTTTTTTTTTTCTGTTTCTAATTATTGAAGAAAAGCTGATTGGAAATCATTCACCTATGTTGACAACTCTAAAGTAATTCTCCCCTGAGTCCCTGATCCTTGTGGAAGGTGCTAGTGTTCGTTCAGACTGAGACAATGCCCCAGAGATGTGTTTTGCTAGAGTTGTTCTCAAAACATTTGGGGAGGTTCAAACTCCCAGGGGCTCAAGATGTTTCTGGAGCATTTTTCTTTACCCCCTTCCCTGCCCAAACTATAGATAGAGGAAATGAAGAGCTCATCCCCCAGTGGATGGGAGAACAGCACTGAAGGATGAGCCACAGTACAACGTGCTGTGAGTTAATTACTAACCCAAATCAGTTGACAATGTTCTGTTGTAAATTCAGTTTCAAAAGTCACTGTAATCCCAGTACTTGGGAGGCTGAGACAGGGGGATGGCAAATTCCAGGACAGTCTCAGCAACCTAGCAAGGGCCTTAGTAACTTAGTGAGACCCCATTTTTTTTCTTTTTCTTTTGAGTGTGTGTGGTATTGGAGATTAAACACACATGCATTCTACCTCCAAGCTACAGCTGCAGACCTTTTTATTTTTGTTTTGTTTTGAAACAGTATCTCACTAGATTGCAGAGAGTCTGGCTACATTGCGGAGGTTGTCCTCAAACTTGTAATCCTCCTGTCTCAGCCTCCCAAGTACTGCAGTTATAGGTGTGGGCCACCATGTCCGACTCAAGACACTGTTTCAAAATAAAAAAAAATTAAAATAGGCCTGGGGTGTAGCTCAGCGGTAGAATGCCCCTGGGTTCAATCCCCAGTACCACCACCAAAAAAAAAAAGTCACCATCAAAATTAAAATGACAGCCATAGCTGGACGTAGTAGCACGCCCAGTACTTGGGAGGCTGAGACCGGAGGATCCAGGTTCGCGGCCAGCCTCAACTACTTAGTGAAGCCCTCCACAACTTAGTGAGACCCTGTTTCAAAATAAAGAATAAAAAATAGGGCTGGGGGTATAGAACAGAGGTAGAATGCCCCTGGGTTCCATCCCCAGTACCTCAATAAATAAATAAATAAATAAATAATAAATAAATAAAATGACAGCTGGGTGTGGTGGCACAAGCCTATAACCCCAGTACCTGGGAGGCTGAGGCAGGAGGATCACAGGTTTGAGGACAGCCTCAGCAACGTAGCAAGACTGTCAGCAACCTAGTAAGACCCTATTTCAAAACAAAACAAAGGGCTGGGGGTGTAGCTCAGAGGTAGAATGCCCCTGGATTTGATCCCCAGTAACACACACACACACACACACACACACACACACACACACACACACACTAAAATGACTCCTTTGCCCCCTTCCAGGATCACAGGCCTGGTTAATAAACATCCTCAGCACCCGATGGAGGTGGCCCCCAGGTGCCCAGGACTTCTCCAGGTCCACCTCACAGAGCCAGAACCGAGATAATGACCAGCGAGACCACAGTCTGCCCAAGACTGCTTAGTTCTGCGCACCTATCGTCCCCGCCCCAATTCTTCCTCTAGCCAAACCTGAAGCTCACATCGGTACCAGAGGCAGGGCTGAGACGTCTGATCTTACTTTGCCTTCCCAATATGGCCACATCGATTAAAGTGTCTTTCTTGCTTTTCATCGTTACTTTTTCCATTCGGTTTCTGGGGCGAAAGGCCAGTCCCGATTCGTCGGGACCTCCAGAGCTGGGCATCTGGCCTAGGGCTAATCTGCAGGGTTTAGGGGAATCATGAGGAATCGTGAGGTACAGGAGGGCTGGGAGCAGCGAGCATTACCATCCTTAAGTCTCAGGAGGCCAGGGTGGAAGGGGCTAGTGGAACCTGGACACAGAGAAGCTGGGTGAAGGTGGGACAAGAGCTGTGACCTTCAGCCACGGTTGGCCCTGCAGGGAGGGAGCCAGAGGATTCAAGGCCCCGTCTCACCCATGTCGCTATTCCCTGTTATGGCTCTCCACCATCCAAACTGGCCAGAGGCCAGGGGGCAGGGGGTATGTTGGTGCGGTCCATCTTCTGTCAGGCTCCGCACAAAGCAGGGCAGACAGAGAAGGATGGAGTGTAGATGCAGAAGGCAGACCAGAGACTTGCAGAACACGCCCAGGACCACATCAGGAAACCTGCTTTCCTAGCGCTATCCTCTTTTGTCTGAATATCTGTAAGTTCTGGACAAGAGTGACGGGTCTTTGCTGTTGCCCAGTGGAGCTGGGTATCAAGCTGTATTCATTTCTTGGGGCTTCTGTAACAACATACCACAAACTTGGTAGCTAAAATACAACAACAAACAAAAGCAGAAATGTATTCTCTCACAGTCCAGGAGGCTCAAAATCAAGGTATTGAGGGCTCCAGAAGAGGATCTTTCCTGTCCATTCCAAGCTTCCAGTGGTTTCTGACCATTTTTGGTGTGCTTTGGCTGGGGACTGCATCATTCCAATTTCTGTTTTTTTTTTTTTTTCAGTACTAGGAATTGAACCCAGGGACATTCTCCCTCTGAGCTATACCCCAAGCCCTATTATTTATTCTTTATTTTGAAACAGAGTCTCACTAAGTTGCAGAGGGCCTCACTAAGTAGCTGAGGCTGGCCACGAACCTGGATCCTCCGGTCTCAGCCTCCCAAGTGCTGGGATTACAAGAGTGCACCACGACGCCTGGCTCTGCATTATTCCAATTTCTGCCTCCATCTTCTTGCAGCTGTCTTCCCTGTGTGTCTGTGTGTTTATGGTCTTCCCTGTGTGTGTGTCTGTGTGCCCAAGTCCAATTTTCTCTCTCTCTCTCTCTCTCTCTCTCTCTCTCTTTGTGGTACTAGGAATTGAACTCAGGGGCATTCTATCTCTGAGCTACACCCCCAGCCCTATTTTGCAACAGGGTCTCACTAAGTTGTGAAGGGCCTCACCAATCTGCTAAGGCTGGCTTCAAACCTATGATCCTCCTGTCTCAGCCTCCCAAGTACTGGGGTTACAAGCATGCGCCACCACGCCCGGCCTCTTCATCTCCTTATAAGGACACCAGTGGCTGGATCTAGGACCTGTACTGATCCAATAAGACTTCAACACCCACCTTAGGCCACATGTCTGAGAAAAGCTTTTTGTCCAGCAGGAATTGAGAAGAGAGATGCCTGAGTGTGATACTTGGGTCTTGAAATCTTAGGGGGGCACCCCAATTTCAAAGTTCTAGTGATCTTCCACTGTGCTGACTTTCAGCTGGAGGCTAGAATTCACCTTTGTAAGCAGTCTATTATTTTGCTTTGGGAAAAACAAATTGCCCTTTTATTTATGCAAACTGAAGCAAATGTCCTATTCTGAAATGAGCTCAGATAAAGGGACTTGTATGATAATAGACAAATTTATGTTCATTAGTGGCACATCTGCATCTTGCAGATTATTTGTGGTGAAGCATTTGGGCCTAGATTGTGGGTAGGGCAAAAATGATTTTGAGTGCATCCTCATTGCTTGGGGTGGGGATGGGAGAAGTGGGTGCTGGATGGGAGTTACAGATGTTCCAATCTAGATCCAGGCTGAAGGCTAAGGACAGATTTACCCTGAGCCTATAGTGGGGTGCTGGACCCAGCTGAGCAAATTCAAAGAGCTGATTGGAAAATTTTCAGGGATTTTGCAAGCTGACTGCAAAGCATATCTATCCTTTAAAATTAAGTTATATCAAATTGAAATGAAATAAATTACATTTAAAATGAAGATAAATACTTCATAATTATCTTACTACATTTTTCTACAATCAGCACTCTTGAGGTGTGTCACGTCGGTGTGGGGAGATACCACACAAGGGTGTTACGCTACCATGCATCTCTTCCCAACTCCCATTCAATGACACCACAGTGGGGAGCATGAACTCTACCCTGAGTGAAGCATTTACACCACAGGAATTACAGAACACTAGGAGTCAGCCCCCTCCAGCAGGTCCTTAGACATTGACTAGCATCCCACTGCCAGAGGACACTGGACGTGTTTGACCTACGGCTCTGGGAGTTGTCTGTTTTCCAATGCTGTTTGTCTTTTGTGTGCTGGAATAGGGTAAGTAGGAAGCAAGGTAGTTGTCTATGCTTGGGTAAAACTAAAATGGAACCACCCAACATTCTGGGGGAGCAGGTAAAGTACAGGCGGTGGAGCCCAGCCCATAGCTGACACTTCTAAGGATTTACAGACAACATGTGCTCACTGGTGGCTGCTGAGTCCTGTTGATTGAACTCTGTTCTGAGCCCCCCCCCCATGAAAAATAATATGTAAACATGGCTTGAGGAGTCTCAGCAGGTACTTGAGTGAGGACTGGGTCTCTCATCATCCCACAGGGAGGGGGCGCCACTGGTCTCCAGGGAGACTGAGAGTGTCTAAGTTCTAGAGAGCCAGTAGCAGTCATTTCTGTAGGTTCTCTCAGGACCTTTCATAATCTAACGTGCCCTGGGATTCTCGAGGAGGGATACCATCTGCAGCAACTCCCAACATTATCTGTCCACAAAATAAAGAGCTCATGGCTAAGTCTCCACCAAACACATTTGGAAGACTCTAGACCTCTGGGCTTCATGGAATCTTCCGGGCCAGTCCAGCATCTCCCAGCCCCATTATAGTTCAGTGATCCTTAAAGAAAGAAGCACTAGTTATTTTCCCTACGTGATTGTGCTCAAATGGACCCCTCCCTTAGCACCCTTCCTTGTTACCACCACCCGAGAAAATTCTATGGGCAGAATCCTTCGTGAATGATTTCATAAGGAAGAGCAAACTGCAGAATATTGGTGTCTCCATCATGTGGCCAGAATGAATCGGTCGGGGCAAGATTGCTAGATTTAGCAAACAGGAAGACAGGATACAGTTCAGTGTGAATTTAAGATAAATGAGGAATGATTTTTTAGTGTATATGTAGGTCTTGTGCAATATTTGGGACACACAAAATACCAAAAACTTATTTGGTGGTATTTATCTGAAAATTTAGGTGGGCAGCCTGTATTTTCCTGGCAGCTTCTTAGGGGGAGCTGCCAGGCCTTTGGGGAGGCAGCTATAGGGTGGTGGGGAGAGAATAGCTTTGGAGTCAGGCAGGTCTGGTGGGACTTTGACCACTTAGCAACATAAGCCAGTTACTTTACATCTCTGATCCTTGATTTCCCCAGCTATAAGTAATCGCGGGAGATAATATGTCCTTCGTAAGGTAGCTGAGAGGATTAAACTTGAAAATTCCTGAAATAGACTCTGCAATGATTAGCACATAGGAGTTGTTGAGCTAATGTTAGCTCTGCCCTCTCCTCATACTGTTCCCTTTTATTTGGGGTTAATCATGGAGGAAACAATTTTGCAAAGAGTCTAGAAGGAGCCAGTGAATCATACAGCTTCTTGTAAAGCTTTTGTCTTCTACCTCGCAGCTTCTATGAGTTTCTGTAGTTCCAAGTTCAGGAGCTGATGGACAGCTTCTCGTTATTCTCCGCCCAGCCCTTCAGGCCCAGACACCTCAAGTGACACATCTAGAAGCCATGCTAGGGTGACTGAACCCATATCCCCGGGTTTTCCTAGTAATTCACACGTTCAACAGTTCTACTGGGGGCAATGGGCCAAAATCTTCCAGAAGCTTCTATGTTTCCTTGGTAGGCACTGATTTTACAGACAGCATTTTTGTTCACTTGGCTTGTGAACTGCTGAAGGACCACAGGCCAGGGAGGGCGGAGGAGTCCTGCGGGGGGCGGGAGCACTTCCTCCTCCCCCAAGGCATTCGCTGTCACACTGTTGCTGAACACATCTTCATTTTATTTTCAATTTCCCAGGCTAATGAAGAACAACTGCAAAATCGATGCTCCAAAGAGGGTGAGCCCTTCAAGCTGTGAGTATCTGTCTTCATACTGGCTTATATAATTATTTTGATTACTGAGCTAATTCTCTGTTTGTGTTTCATTTGGACCCATGCTAATTATTTAAAATTAGTTGGTAGCACGTGTGGACTGACTTGGAAAACAAAATCAGATGGCTCGGGCGACGAGGGGAGTTACAGGGAAATCTGGGGCAACTTATTAAGCTCAGTTGGTTGTGCATCATTCTAAAAGGAGATAAGGGATTGGGTAGACAGATAACTTGCAAAAACAAAAACGAGCCATTTCCTAGAAGAGAAATGAGACCAGTCCAAGGTTGCCACTTTTCTAATAATGGCTTTGGTTTTTCCCAGAGCACAGGAATCTTCACATTCTTTTCAAAAAGCATTAAGGAAGTGAGGGTTTCCTGTTAAAGAAAATACACCCTCATGTGAATGTTTAAAAATACCTCTTGAACACAGGACCAATTACTATCCTACCTCCTGGCTGGGTAACAAGGATGTTGGTTATAAAAGTTTTAATTAAATAATAAGAAGGAAAAAGACATAATTTGCAAGAGTTAGTTGCCCAAATTACCCAGAAGAATACTTTTATCTCATTATTGATTTCTTAAGATTGATCTGAAGCCTATAGAAGCCCCACACCTAGAAAACAAAACAAAATAAGCAAAGCAAATTCTGCCCATCATTAGCAACGATGTTGAACTATTTTTAGAGTCAATTTGTGGAAACTACCAATTGCTGGCAAGGATGGAGAGCAACGGAATCTCTCATGCCACTGTATCTCTCAATACTGCTCTATTGTAAACATACGTGTATTCCCTCCAAATTCATATGCTAAAATCTAATTGCCAGGGTAGGTGGTGGTAGTAGAAGGTGGGGCCTTTGGAAGGTGATTAGGTCCTGAGAGCAGAGTCTCCATGAATAGGATTAGTACTTTGTGTGTTTGTGTGTGTGTGTGTGTGTGTGTGTGTGTGGGTACTGGAGATTGAACCCAGGGGCATTCTACCTCTGAGCTATACCTCCAGCCCTATTTTGTTTTTTAATTTTGAAACAGGGTCTCACTAAGTTGTGGAGGGCCTGGCTAAGTTGCTGAGGCTGGCATCAAACCTGTGATCCTCCTGTCTCAGCCTCTCAAGTAGCAGGATTACAGGCCTGCACCACCATGCCTGGCTCGCTATTTATCTTGAGCACACCCCTATTCTCATCCTCCTTCTCCTACAGAATTGCTGGTGATGGCTGCTGGCCCAACAGCAGCCACCAGTGGATTTATTTACAACAGGGCTTTAAGGTCAAGTGCAGAGGCTGCCATCAGCACTGAGAGAGGCAGGCTCTGCATCAAATGACAGTTCGGTGTCAGGCTCAAGGACCTGGCTCTGTTGTCACAGCATGCTCCTGCCATGACATCTGAACTCCTGCAGGGCCGAAGGTTTGTTTTCTCTGTTGTCAGGAATTATCGTTCTGTCCTTTCTTAACCTGACTTATAACCAGCTCTGGCTTAATAAAAATGCCTGTTTACAAAAGCAAGAGCATGTGTATCAAAACAGTCCGCTTTCTCCCCATCTTCTTCAGAGCAGAACCTCCATCTGTGACTGCTTCTTGCTGTGGCTTCCAACTAGAAACATGGATCTTATCTGGAGACATTGCAACTAGAGCAGAGACCCGAAGAGAAAAGAGTCCTACAGCAATCTTGTCCTCCCTGCGTGGGGCCTGTTATCAGGATTGTGCAGTCAGGGACTTGACTTGGTTCAGGGGTCCCCTCTCACTCCCTCTGGTCAAATTCCCTCCGTGGCCTGGCTCCCCAAGGTCCTGTTTCATGGGGGTGGCCCTCCTTGACCACAGCCAATTGGACTGATGGGGCTCAAAAGGTATGCTGGGCTCACCAGAGTCTGTCCCTGCGGGATAGAGAACTGCCGCATGTCCAACTGAGCTACTGGATAGTGGCCCCGGGAGCTGATGGGTAACATAGATTTGGGGAGAGAGCAACCATTACATGCAATGTTCATAGCAAAGTTATGAGGAAAGGCAAGGAGAAACTGAGTCAGAAAATGAGAGCTCAAGAATAGAGGGGTGGTCTCTGGAGTGACCCCATCTCTGCCCTTCCAGTGTGCTGAATTTCCCCTGGTTTCTTGAGAATTTGCCTTATTTTATTTTATTTTGCAGTACTGGGAATTGAACCCAGGGGCATTCTACCTCCAACCTACACCCCAAGCCCTATTTTTTATTCCTTATTTTGAAACAGGGTCTCACTAAGTTGCAGAGGGCCTCACTAAGTAGCTGAGGCTGGCCGTGAACCTGGATCCTCCTGTCTCAGCCTCCAAAGTACTGGGATTACAAGCGTGCGCCACCACGCCTTTGCCTTATTTAATATGAGTAGGTTCCCTCTCAGAATTTGCCTTATTTATTTATTTATTTATTGAGGTACTGGGGATTGAACCCAGGGGCATTCTACCTCCAAGCTACACCCCAAGCATTAATTTTTATTCTTTATTTTGAAACAGGGTCTCACTAAGTTGCGGAGGGCCTCACTAAGTAGCTGAGGCTGGCTGCGAACCTGCGATTCTCCTGTCTCAGCTTTCCAAGAACTGGAATTACAAGCGTGCGCCACCATGCCCGGCTAATTTGCCTTGTTTAATATGAGTGGGTTCCCACACCTTGAAACCTTTGCACAAACCTTAGGGGCAGTTAGAAAGAGTTGTTGGTCTCAACTGCCCTTGACCAGGGCTTGAAGGTCTAGAGAGTTCTTTACAAAACAGTGCTGAGGACTCATACAGGCAGCCAGTGGCTGAAATGGTGAGGAAAGAGTCCAAACCCTGCCCTTTGGGTCTGAGAGACTCTCCTAGGAAAGACAGGGTCTAGACCGTGCTCTGAAATGAAAGAGGAGGACCAAACAGGACACTTCCTGGGATATGGCCAGGGCAGATGAGCAGTTGGCAGGTGTAACTCCAGCATGAAGGTGTCCCCACAGCACCTGGGGAGGAGCAGAGATCAGCAAGAAGGGGCAAGAAAGGGCATTGGGTAGAGGAAGTAAGGAAACTGGACAGGCGGAGGTCTGAGGCCCTGGGAGATATGGTAGCTATGATAGTGAGGAGGCCCAGAGGGGTAATTGAGTGATGGGGAAGAAGGTGGGGCCCCGGGAAAGGAGGGAAGGTGACAATGACCAAGTGCTGGGGTGGAGGGAGACAGAGAGTTAGTCAAAGACAGCAAAAGAGAGAGGAAGGGCAGAGAATTCAGACACACAGGACATGGAAGAGGATGAGGATGGAGAAAGGAGAGAGAGAAGCTCATTTTAGTTCTGACATGTTCTCATCAGCGATCCCTGTCCTCTGTCATGGCCGCTTCCCATCTCCACTGTCCTCATTTGATGAGGATGGGGATGGCGAAGCTACTAAAAAGCCAGGCATGGTGTCGCACACCTGTAATCCCAGTACTTGGAAGGTGGAGACAGGAGAATCATAGGTTTAGAGTGCCCATGGTTCAATTCCCAATACCCCCTGCCCCAAAAGTTACTAAAACCTTCTCAGTCATATTCTTAATATGTAAAATAGTGAAACCAGAAAATACCAATAGCTCCCATTCCTGCATATTTACCTGAAGAGAAATGAAAACACGCATCCATACGTTTTTATAGTGGCTTTATTTGTAATTGCCCCCCAAATTGAAAGAACTTAATTGTTAGTGAATAGATGGTGATAAATCCACACAATGGAATATTACTCAACAATAAAAAGGATGTAATTACTGATAAACCCAACGACTTGGCTAGATGAGAAAGGTTCGCAGGTGCCCGTTTTAATTGTTGTCTCTCAAGACAGTATAATGTGAAGTTGAATTGATAAGTCACTTCCCTCCATGTGCCGCATCAGCCACAGATGACGGTTTGGGGTCAGCCACCAGTCTTGCCAACTGGCTGGGGAGAGGTGCGTCCCTCTGACCTAGTTTCAGCGAGGGGGAAGGTGTCTGCAGTGGGTGGCAGAGCTCGGTTACAGTTGTGTGGTCTGACTCAGGAAGGGATCGTGATGTCTAAGATGGCCTCTGTGACCGGGAGTGGACAGGTGTCAGAGACTGAGGGAAAGAGGTGTACAAATGATAGTTGCATCTCTCCTGCTGGCATCCTTAGGGACTGTGCTGGGACGTGGTTGTCCCTCCTCCCAAGTCATCCTCACACCAGCCCTACAAACTAGTATTGCCATCTCACAGGGACACACGTGCAAAATGAGGTTAAGAAGCCAGGGGCCGCACAAGGTAAGTCCATCAGTGGCAGGGCCGAGTCGTGACCAGAGCGGTTGCAAAATGTCTGCTTGTTCTGTTACATAGAGAGTGAGGGTAGCTTTGCCAGCTCCTTGGCTAAAGTGAAGCCACAGGTAACAAGACCTGTAATTTGTAATTTTAACTTTTATACTATTGGCAATCTTATTCTTAAGGGATTTTTTTTTTGTGTATGTGTTCTGTATGTCAGTTTTACTAAGGGAATCAAAGAAAGATGTTAGCCAGGTACAAGCTTCAATCTTAACTGTGGAGTAGGAAAGGAAGAAGAAGGAGGAGGAGGAGGAGGAGGAGGAAGAGGAGGAGAGATCAGATTCAGAGGTGCCATGAAACTATGGTGGAGGGGGCCAAGAGGACACAGTCAAAGGTCACATACGTCACCTGTCCTCCTTGTTCAAACCTTGGGACTTGGGGCTGTTTTGCTGAGAGCAGCAGTTCCTTAGTGGGGCATGATCCCCTCTCTCAAAAGTGGGTTATATGACTCTTGCCCAGAGCACCCCACAGCATCCCAAAGCAGATGGACAAGGGGAGTCATATGCTATCTGAGGTCAACAAAGAGTGAACAGCTCCAAGGCACAGTTCTTCCACCAAAGTAGGGTGCCCTGCTCAAGTTTACCAGCACATAATCAGAAAGGGTGTGCTGAGTTGGAGTAAAGGGAGAGCAGTAGGTCTCTTATCTGCTTATGTAACAGGTTCCTCTACCTCAGATTCCCAGAGTCAGCGGTACAGCCCTGGGGGATGCTGGAGTGATGGGGGATAGTAGCCTCAGGGGCTACCTAAAGCATCTCACCAGTTTTCTTGGTTTCACAAGTAATCACTTTTCAGTTTTCTGTCAATGGGAGTGTGGCAATAATTCTACAGACCCAATTCCCAAGTCATGTGCATTTGATTTACAAGGGATTTGGGTACTTAAAAAATGAAGCTGGTGTCTCTGCTATTGGAGGATCCACAGAACTGTGAGTCCAAGGAAGCCCTCACCTATCGGGGCCTGGGAAATGGGCCTGTTTTATTCCCATCATGCTCTTTCTGTACCAAACAATGTCCCTGTGGCAGACAGATGGTGAAAAGGCCCCAATTCCTCCCCTCCTTGTACCCATCCCTGTCACTCTGCAGCTCTTCTCACGGTGGGGTCTGTTTTCCGTTTCTTGAATCTGGGCTGGCCTTGCGACGTACTTTGACGGACAGAATAGAGCAGGAGTGAAGTGTACCAGCCTGGGCTTCAAGAAGCCTGGCAGGTTTTGTTTTCTCTCTTAGGCTCCTGATACCACCATGAGAACAAGCCCAGCCCTGTGGCTAGAAGGATGGGGACCATGTGCAGCGAGCACAGACTAGCCCAGCCTACCCCAGCCTGCCAGCCTGCTCACTGCACATGCGTGAGCAAGCCCCGCCCAGCTGGACCAGGCTGAAGAACCAAGCTGATCCAACCCAAAGGACTGTGAGCGAAATAAGTAGCAGTTGCTGTGAGCCACTAAGTCATGGCGTGTCACACAGCGGGAACCCTCCTTTCCCTGCCCTATGAAGGTTGCATGCATCACATCCAAACATTGGCAGGTAGAGAGAGAAAAACTTCTAGCAGTTAGCTGAGTTGGATGGGAGGGAATGTGGATGGGAAATATTACACTCCATTTCTCTTTCAACTCTTTCACTAGGTAACCAGGCTGTATTTTAAATAATTCTCTTTTGAGATGAACAGCAGAATTATCATCAAAGAGTATTTTCTCTCCCATGTCCATTGTTTTTGTCAAGGGAACCATCAATAAGATACAATAAAACCAACTCTTGAAGCTGGGCGTGGTGGCGCACGCCTATAATCCCAGTACTCGGACACTGAGACAGGAGGATCGCAGGTTTGAGGCCAGCCTCAGGCAACTTAGCGATACCCTGTTTCAAAATAAAAAATAAAAAGGGAGTTTCAAAATAAAAAATAAAAAAGGGATGGGGGTGTAACTTAGAGGTAGAATGCCCCAGATTCAATCCCTGGTACCAAAGGAAAACAAAACAAAACAAACGAAAAGCCAAATAAACAACAACAACAACAACAAAAAAACACCCCAACATTTGACACCACACCACACCACTGAGATTAGGAATAAGTTGGATCATGATTCTATGATGAGCTCTGTTTTAGCAAACCATGAAAAATAAGTTTTTATGGTCAAATATAAGTTTAATAATCTCTTTATCATGTCCCCCACATAAGTTTTCATTATTGCCTTCATTTCATTCTGTTTACATACACCTCTATAATACACAGACACAGACCTATGTTTGCTATGTACATTTTCTATCATTCAGTTGCCTGTGGGACAATACAGAATTAGCAGGGATCAGTGTGGGAAAGAATATTACCTTTCTCTGAAAGCAGATTCTCTAGGTATTGAGATAGCACCTTTGACTTAAGGAGCTCAAGGTACTTTAACATTCACGGTAGCATCCTTTTGATGTCTCTGCATAGAAAAACTATGATAAATTATCATTACTGCCTTTTACATAAAGAAAAATGAAAGCACAGGAGAGCAAAATGGACTCGGTAAGACGACAGTCATTAGCTCAGCATCCTACTTTGTGAACTACAACTTTGTCTGTTTAATATATTCCATATCAAAAGGTATAATGGTTTTTCCCCCCTATTTTTGTAACATCTCTCTTTGGATAGATGCTAACTAAAAGGAGAAAACAGTAAATTCCCACCAATGGCTCATCTGGCCCTGCAGCTATTTCCTGCAGTTCTGTCCATCAGCGAAGGAGTCCATAAATTACACAACCCTCCTCAGCTTCTCCATTAAAAATCACCATCAACGCTCCCGCCCCAGCATTTGCAGGAGGACTGCAACCAGGAGGGAGAAACCAGCCATCAATGGCCATTCTCTTCAATTGGGCATTTATGGCTAAAGTCTGCACCGCAGTCACTATTACCCCTACCAGACATGCAGCAGTACTTTTAATTTGCTTTGGTGTTTCAACTTTCCTCCAGTATTTGGGGAGAACCAATGCTCCCTGTCACTGTCATGTATCCACCCAGGTGACTCCTTCCAGTCTGGCACTGTGTTTCTCTCAAGAGCACCCATGCCAAGAGAAAGGCACTTGTGGGACACTAAGTTTTCTTACATTCACAACTTGAGGATTTGGTCATTCATTCATTCATTCATTCATTCATTTTGGTACTGGGGATTGAACTCAGAGGCATTTGACCTCTGAGCTATACCCCCAGCCCTATTTTTTAATTTTTATTTTGAAACAGGGTCTTGCTAGGTCGATGAGAGTCTCACTACTTGGGGAGGCTGTCCTCGAACCTGCGATCCTCCTGTCTCAGCCTCCCAAGTACTGGGATTACAAGCGTGTGCCACCATGCCCGGCTTGGTTTGTCATTTAAATGCACCAGCAAACAGTACTTGTGCAAGTTTTAAATTACAGATGCAGGCCAGGCGTGGTGGCGCACGCTTGTAATCCCAGTACTTTGGGAGGCGGAGACCGGAGAATCCGGGTTCGTGGCCAGCCTCAGCGCGCTCTCGCTCTCTCTCTCTCTCTCTCTCTCTCCCTCTCTCTCTCCGTCTCTCTCTCTCTCTACTTAGTGAGGCCCTCCGCAACTTCATGAGACCTGGTTTCAAAATAAAGTATAAAAAATAGGACCGGGGGTGTAGCGCGGAGGTGGAACGCACCTGGGTTCAATCCCCGGTACCGCAAAAAAAAAAAAAAAAAAAAAAAATTACAGATGCACAAGTATTTAGGAAGAAAAGGGGGTCAACTAGCCATCTTTATGGCATTCTTATCTAGAAAGAGAAAATGCAAATTAACATGCCAACTTTATTCGTTCTTTCCTGAATTTCCCCTGGCCCCTTCTTTTCACTTTTCACACAGGACAGCCAGGTCCTGTGTCCTATCCATTCTCTACATCTTTTCCAGAGAGACATGAAGCCTAAGAACGACAGGCAACTGGGAGTTTTAGATACTGAGTTGCCAAGTACCCGTTGCCTCTGCAGTGTGGATAAATAAACCAGACGGTGGACAAGGTGGACTTAGTTCTTCTCAAGGTTCTATACAAACTTAAAAAACATTCAGGTGGAAAAAGGGATTTCCCCCTTTTCTTCCTTTTAGGAAAATGGGAACCCACACTATTTCCTAGGAAATAAGGGTCCCTTCCTTGTTCCCGAAACTACTCCAGGCTTAACGTGTGTAACCTTTCCCTGAGACACCCGGAAAGCCATCAGTCACCAGAACGCTGTGAGAAAGGGTGTGAAGGAAAATATTGAAAGGAGACTCTCACCTCCAGGAGAATTCTCAAGAAAAAAAGAATGGAGGAAAAAGTATCAAGAAATATGTTATGAAAGAAAATGAAATATAAATATAAGGGGAAACTAAAGACCTGGACAGAACCAGTAATAAAAACATATTTCCAAAAAGGGATAAATTGTACTGGGTGCAGTGGTACATGTCTGCAATTCCAGTACTTTGGGAGGCTGAGACAGGATGATCACAGGATCGAGGCCAGCCTCTGCAACTTAGTGAGACCCTGTTTCAAAATAAAAAATGTAACAGGGCCGGGGGTGTAGCTCAGAGGTAGAATGCCCCTGGGTTCAATCCCCAGTATGTCCCCAATTTTTTTTAATGGGACAAATTACTGATTAAATGATTATAGGTGGTGGGCGGAGGAAGAGAAAAGCCCTAAAAGCTAGTAAGAGGTGGACAGCCAGGACAGCAAGCAGCCTGTACCTGTGCGCGGAGTAGCTAAGTGGCTGTGGGTAACAGCCAGTGGTCACAAGACACCGGCTTTTTGACAGGTCACTTTTTCTTCGAAGAGCCAGGAGGGCAGCTATGGTAGGTCATTTGGCATCAGTGTACCGATCCCCCGCTGGGGTTGGAGGGAGTTGGGAGGAGAGACAGCGGTCCAGCCGCTTCTGCCCGTGCTCAGGCCGCCCAGGTGCGGGTCCAGGTGTGCGCGGCGCGGCGGGCAGGTGGGGATCCAGGTGCGCGCGTGCAGGTGTGCATGGTACAGGTGTGCCGCTGGGCAGGTGCAGGTGTTCGTGGCGCAGGTGTGTGGGCAGGTGCGGATCCAGATGTGTGCAGTCCAGGTGTGCGGGAGGGCAGGTGTGCGGGCAGGCAGGTGCGGATCCAGGTGTGCGTGGCGCAGGTGTGCGGGCAGGTGCAGATCCAGATGTGTGCAGTG
>PVJS01033620.1:0-10917 GCA_004027185.1 Glis glis
GTCTCACGAAGTTGCAGATGGCCTCACTAGGTAGAGAGAGAGAGAGAGAGAGAGAGAGACTGGGAGAGAGAGAGAGAGAGAGAGAGAGAGAGGGAGCTGAGGCTGGCCGCGAACCTGGATCCTCCGGTCTCCGCCTCCCAAAGTACTGGGATTACAAGCATGCGCCACCACGCCCGGCCTCTTTGAATATTTTCTTTAGTGCTGGTTTGGAAGACAAATCCTTTCAGCTTCTGTTTGTCATGGAAGATTTTTGTTTCCCATCAGATTTGAGAAATATCTTTGCTGGGTAGAGTAATCTTGTTTTCTTTCAGAAAGTTGTTTTCTTCCAGAGTTTGGAATATGTTGCTCCAGGCCTTCCTGGCTTTCATGACTTGGTTTGAGAAGTCTGTTTTGCCTTCAAATGTCACTCAGTCTTTTACTCTTGTTGCATTTCAGATTCTCTCCTTGGCCTGCATGTTAGTCAATTTGATTATTATGTGGTGTGGTGAACCTTTTCTCTGATATTGTCTAATGGGGGTTCTGTATGTTTCCTGTACCTGTGTATCAACCTCACTTTCTATGTTTGGGAAATTCTCTATTATTTCTCTGAAAAGATTTTTTATTTTTTTGGTTTCGGCTTCTAGACCCTCTTCTATGCCTATTATTCTTAAGTTTGCTCTTTTAAAGTTATCTCATATTTCTTGGATGTCCAGCTCATGCTGTCAAATTGATCTTTCTAAATTATATACTGTACGTTAATTTTTGGAATGGTCGTCTTCTAAGAGTGAGATTCTGTTTTCCATGTGATTTAGTCTACTGTTGATGGTTTGTATTGATGTTTTCATTCCATTTATTGCATCCTTCACTTCCTTCAGAGCTTCTTTTTTATTCCTGTACAGGGTATCAGATTCTTTGTTGATTTGATCTTTCTATTTTTTCAGGCTCTCTCTGACCTCTTTTCTGAAATCCGGTATCATTTCTACTATTAAACCTCTGAATTCTCCTTCTGGCATTCTCTACAACTTTGAGTTGGTGGGTTCTGTTGTTGTGGGATTGTGTGGACTAATTGTTTCCT
This sequence comes from Glis glis, assembly GCA_004027185.1. Taxonomy (NCBI): domain Eukaryota; kingdom Metazoa; phylum Chordata; class Mammalia; order Rodentia; family Gliridae; genus Glis; species Glis glis. Next base: position 1,055 of record PVJS01033620.1, read on the forward strand.
TGCTATTCTTCTTTCTCATGATTTCAGGTTTCTTAAGTTTATACCTTTGTTGCTTTTGATAGCTCTCTCTCACTCTGTGGATTTCCTATTTCTAGTCTCTCTCCCCTTATAGAATCTTATTATGGAGGTAAATATTTACCTCCAGGTATGCCTTAAAAGTAGAATCAAGTAGAATAAAAGTGAATAGCCTCTGCTATATGGGTATTCACAGTTTTCTGTTGAGTATTTATCACCCTATAATTCTGACTTTGAGGTCCGTGTCCCATATTACCCCTTTGTTGTTCTGCATGTAGATCACCAATACTGGGTTGCAGTTAATTCAGGACTCTGTCTGCCCACTGCAATGGTGGTGTTGATGGGTTCCAGGTGTTAAAGACTGGGTACCTGTCTGTCACCTCCATAATAGGGAGTAGTTTCTGGGGTGTGGGCAGAGCAGTTTGTGTCCTGTGCATTTTTAAACTTCTATGTGTGGGGTGCTGGGCAGCTCCATCTGTCAGCTGTGATTGATTTGTCCTTAGTGTCTGGAAGTCCTTACTATTGGTTTACCTTTCTGGTCCAACCTCAGCAGTCGGAGTTTAGAGGAGTCAGCTGGTATATACAAGGGCAAACTGCATTGTAATGAATGGTGAAGAGTGAGTGAGGAGGAAGGGGATAGAGTGATGGATGCAAGGAAAGGGTAAAGTAGAAAATAGAATCAAGTAGAATAAGAGTTTGAGTGTGGATAGGTAATATATAGTAAAGAATAAACATAGTGAAAATAAAGGAAGATTCTAGTAACCAGTGTAGACTATTTAGATCTAGTGATGGAAAATGAATATAATACAAGGAACTGGCTGACAGGTTCACTAGGAGTCAGACAAACAAAACAGAACACAGACAATCTCTGGCATGTACACACACAATAGGAGAGGAAGAAAGAAAGAGAAAAAAATAAACAAAAATAAAAAGGAACCTTAAGAATTGCTTAACCAAGAATGAGCAAATTTCCTTGTTGGAGAAGAGCTAATCCCCTTGTGGCTTTGGATATTTCTTTGCTGGGGTTTTTTTTTTTCCTCTTCTTCTTAGTTTGAGGCTTACTTATTAGAGATGTGAAAGCTGCTCCAAAGCTGTGGTTCAAGCCTGCTCCCCTCCCTGCTCTGTTTCCTACTTTGCTAAAGAAGCAGACTGGAGCAGAGGTGCAGGGAGGGGCGGCCCCAATTGCTTGCCACTGGAGGAGGCTTTTCTAAGCTGGGAGTTTGGGTTGTGGCCCAGGTCGCTCACCCAGAACTCACTAGGGTCCAGGTTCGATCCTCTGTGCTACAGAAGAAACAGAAAAAAAAAAAGAAAGAAAGGAAGAAGAAAAAAAGGAGAGAGGGAAGAGAGAAAACATGCAAAAGAGTAAAAAAAAAGCCACAAATACATAAGTACAGGGCAGCAGCAAAAAACAAAGAAACATACAGAACAAAAAGGCAAATAGCAAAAAAAAAAAAAAAAAATAGAACAACAATAAAAAAATTCTTGCACTTGGCCTCTGTAGCCCTCTTGGGTCTGTGTGGATGCTTTTAGCTGTTTAAGGTCCACCACGTATTACAATATGTTCCCAAGCACGGTCAAGGCATTCTCGCTTGCTCGGAACCCTGTAACAAAGACGTCAGTCTGTAGCCCCAATGCTATGGTGTTCTGTCCAGGGTCTCTCTCTGCATGGGCACTGAGCACCAGGGTCCACGTGCAGAGTCTGTCCCAAAGCAAGTGTGGGGACTCCGTGCTCTCAACAGACAAGGCTGGGTTGGCCTGCGGCTCCCAAGCCTGGTGTTTTCCTCAGAGTCTGTGCAGCGTGCAGCCATGGTCTGCATGAATTCCCACCCCCTTTTTGTGGTCTCTTTTCAGTTACCCTGTGAGGAGTCTGCACTCCCCTCCCTGGGTTCACTCACTCACCTCTGCCCCGGGGCATGTGGTGGGACAGGGGTAGGGAGGGACGAGGTTGTGGATTTGGTCGTCCTTCTCTGTCATGTCCTCGCGGGTCTGTGCAGTTCTGTGGCTGCTGTCCTCAATGTCTGTGGAGTAAGTCTCAGGTTACTGGATATAAGATTTTCCTGGGTTTCCAGAGTTCTCGCTGGTCCACAGTGCGCGCTATTGTTCTCACGTCTCTGCTTGTTTGAGGATTTGTTGCTTCTTTTTCCTTTTTCAGCCTGAGTGTTTAAAAGCGATCTTGTAGATATTATTGAGTTTCTCTGTCTTTAGTTCCTACCTCCCATGAAGGTAGTCTGGGATGTGTGATGTTGCTCAGTTCAGAGCTCCCTGAGAGTGTAAGAGACAGGCTCACCTAATGTTCCTTACTCCATCACCATCTTCCTCCTCCTCTCAACAGTACGTATGTTAACTCTTGCCATGCTCACAGCAATGCTAGGAGGGCAGTCAGTTTTCACCCCCATGTTAGATGAGGGAACTGAGGCACAGATAGGTTATGGTACTTGCTGAAGGTCATACAGCCATGATGTGAACCCAGGTGGTCTAGTTCCAGCTTCAGTACCACTAACTGCCATGTGTAGACTAGAACTTTGGGATACTTTGGTGCCAGCGTGTGGTGCCCAGCCAGAGCTCAGGAGGAAGCAGAGCACTTGGGGCTTGGGGCTCAGGGCCTGTCAGCATTTTGCCAGGTGAACAGGGGAACTGAGGCTTTGTCTTGGCCCTTCATTGCTTGGATATTTCAGAGGGCAAACAATGCTTTCGTTCTATGGCATTCTTTTGTGGTTAGATGGTGTAGGCAGGCCCAGATCTAGCACCTCTTTAAAGATCTTATTTTTTTTTAAACAGAATGAATGCTTTTATGTACAACATTGTCCTTTATTATGGCTAGTTTGTGGAAACTTGCTAAGAAGTCAAAGTAAGAGCAGTCACATCTTGACTATGAAGCTAAGCCACAAGACCATAGCAAAGTAAAAGAAGGTCACTTTAATCCCTGGCATGACCTTTAATCTCCGGTACTTAAAATTTACAGAAACAAAGACCCACCTGCCCTTTTCATTTCTGCTTTTCGAGGCAGCAGAGATGTCAGATGAGGATAAATAAGGACTACTGACAGATTCTGGAAGCATGATGTACTTTGAAAGAGTGAGTCAAGATATGAGCCAGGGTTGGTGGCTTGAGAGCAAGGGAAGGCCTTCCTGAGGAAAACGAAGTCTTGGGGTTTGGGAGGAAGCTGTCTTGAAGAACAAGCGCAGGCCCAAATGGTGCAATACACACTTAGGACTTCCTGTAGCTGAGTATGGAAAATGAAGGATTATTCTTTTATAAAATGGAAATGGTGTTGGGAAGGCAGGTGTGTGGTATATATAAACCACCTGCATATCCTAATGTGTTGGACAGGTACTTACAAACAAGAATGACAGCAAAATCAATGATTACTGTTTATGGTCGCTATTATATGTGTGCTCTGTTTTATCGTCTCTATTTTAGGGATGAAAATGCCAACATTGGGAAAATTATTAGCCAAATATCACAGAAGCCCATTAACTACAAAGTTCACTTTTTTAGCCTCTGCAGCCAATCATGGCTGACTTTAAGGATTAGAATGAGGTTTGGGAATGTCTCCTCAGGTTAATGGGGGAATCCTTGAAAGTTTTCCAGAAAACTTATGAAAAAGTGACATCTGGGATGGAGGCAAAATGGTTTGGCAGTTTTTGCACTTTGGTTTGGCTGTGAAGTGGTGAGAGTCTGAATTAATATGCTAGATTGGAATCAAAATGAGAGGAGAGATGGAGCACACCCTGGGAAAGAGGGATGACCTTGAGACATGGGCACTGATTGGATATGGGAATGAGGGAAAGGAAGGAATCTTTTCCTTCCTGAGATTTCCAGAGAAGTGACAGAAAGACTGCTGGTGCCACCAGTAGTGGGGGAATCAGGAGCAAAAGCCAGTATGGAAAGATTTAGAGTTGAGTGTGTGCAGGGCGATGGCAGGCATGGACATGACAATGTATGCCAGTTAGTGGAAAGTATGGCTGCTCTTTTTCTGCTGTCAGAACCTTTGTCTCACAAGACAGAGGCTAAAGACTCTGCATACATGTTTTCCTAGACTGATGGGACACAAGTGGATATTGGCTGTGGGTTTCTAGGAAGGATTTTTCTCTCTGATAATAATGCAGGGATGGGATGCAGGAAGCTGCCGCAGTCATCAATGCCAATCCCAATATTGTGTATGAGGGACGGGAGGGATTGGGGTGGGATGAGGGGGGAGCTCACCAACTGCTGAGTGTGTGCATGTCCCTATCACTCTGAACTCCATTATGATGTGCGATTCAGTGCACCAATAAAAGTATATTTTTAAATTAAATTAATAAAAAAGAAAGAAAACAGGTTGGAACCTTCACTCAGGGTCCTGAGATTGGGGAGCCCCCAAAACAAAACCGAGACCATCTGCCTCTCCACCTCCATGAAAAAAGCAAACTGAGCCAGGTGCAGTGGTGCACGCCTGTAATCCCGGTACTTGGGAGACTGAGACAGGAGGATCGCAGGTTCGCAGCCAGCCTCAGCTAGTTAGTAAGGTCCTCTGCAACTTAGTGAGACCCTGTTTCAAAATAAAGAATAAAAAAATAAGGCTGGGGATGTAGATCAGAGGTAGAATTCCCCTGGATTCAATCCCCAGTACCACAAAAAGAAAAAAGCAAACTGCCCATTGTCCAAACCATTTTCAGGGGCATATTATGTTATTTGCAGCTAGAGTATCTAAATTGATGCAGACTTTATGTAGATCCCAGATTACCTTGATCCAAGCCACACTCTATTTCCTCTTTTGAACATTAATTTTGGAAGAACACCATATGGGCGCAGTCATCAGAATTGTCCACTGAAGCCTCCAAAATAGTAGGAGTTACCAAAAAAGGGGGGTGGGAAGAATGCACTTTAGAGACCATTGCTAGAAAATGAAGGCTTTTAAACAAAAGTCTCTAAAGGTCAAACAGCCTAGCCCGGAGCTGAGGCCCAGTCTGCTGCTAGGTGAGCACTCCTGTTGGGTTTCAGTGCTGCAATGTGCTTCTCAAGTGACAAGGGGCTCACTGGGAAATTGAAGCATTCCCATGGCCCTTAGCTACAAACCCTGCGCAGGAAGCATTTCCCCCTTTCAGAAAGGCTGCTCTTTTCATTTGCTTCCTCCCACCTTCTTGCACTTGCTGGTGTCTGCTGGCAGAAAGGCAAGCTCAGCCCTGTGATGGATGTCCGCTAATGAGAACGAGCCTGCTTTGTGGAGCTTTTGAATTGGGGAAAGTGTGCTGCACCGAAGGCCTGAAGGACTGGCTGATTGCAAAGTCATCAATTGCAGAATTTCAAAATGAGATGCAAAAGGTAATTTGCAAATGAGATCACACAGAAGCCAACTTTTTTTTTTTATCATATTCTTCTTTTTATTCATTTGATTCTTTTTCAGTTTACAAACTTAGGTTAGAATTGAGTACCAACTTCAGCATCTGGTTCCTGAATCTTCATGTATCAAATATAAGTTTTATGATCAAATTCTTGTGAAAGAGAAAAGGAAAACAAAAACATGCTGCACCAATTCTCGCTCTGATTCTGCGCTAGTAACTGCCACCCGGGGAACTTGGCTTAAACTTTCTGAGCTTTGGTATTTGTCAATGGAAGTGCTTCACTGTATCACGCGTAAGGTCCTGTCCATGTGAACTTCAGAATTTCTACAGTAAGACACAGAGTCCCATGCTGCAGTCGGCCTTGGGTTGGGCAGGGTCTCCCCTGCTCTCCTGCAGAAGGAACGCCCTGCAGACAGAACAGGCAAATTAGCTCTTGCTGGGTGTATAACCTCGACTCAATTTGGCTTTGATGGTGGGATTCTGGTGGAGATGCCAGATGAAAGACAGGTCATCTCCCTCGTTCAGTTTGAATTTCAGATAAATAAGAAATTCATTGATTGATTGATTGATTGATTCATTCATTCATTCACAGTACTGGGGATTGAACCCAGGGCGCTCTACCAGTGAGCCACATCCCCAGCCCTTTTTATTTATTTTTATTTTTGTTTTTAATTAATTAATTAATTAATTAATTTTTTGCAGTACTGGGGATTGAACTCAGGGGCATTCTACCTCTGAGCTACGTTCCCAGCCCTATTTTTTATTCTTTGTTTTGAAACAGGGTCTCACTAAGTTGCAGAGGGCCTCACTAACTAGCTGACTCTGGCTGCGAACCTGCAATCCTCCAGTCTCAGCCTCCCAAATACTGGGATTACAAGCATGCGCCACCACGCCCAGCTCCCTTTTTATTTTTTAAATTTTTTTTAATTTTTTTTTTTTTTTTGCGGTACCAGGGATGGAACCCTGGGGCGTTCTACCTCCGAGCTACACCCCAGCCCTATTTTTTATACTTTATTTTGAAACCAAGTCTCACGAAGTTGCACAGGGCCTCACTAAGTAGCTGAGGCTGGCCGAGAACCCGGATCCTCTGGTCTCTGCCTCCCAAGTACTGGGATTACAAGCATGCGCCACCACGCCCGGCTATTTTTTATTTTGAGACAGGGTCTCACTAGATTGCCCGGGCAAACCTTGAACTTGAGATCCTCTTACCTCAGACTTCTGAGTCACTGGAATTACAGGCCTTTGCCACCACGTCTGGCTCTTCATTTTTAGTATGAGTATGTTCCAAATATTGCATAGGGTATACTTACACTAAAAAAAATTACTCATTATCTATCTGGAATTCAGCTTTAACTGGGAGCCCTGTGTTTGCATCTGCTAAATCTGGCAACCTGAATTGTGGGAGGAGTGATCAATGGTCAAGTCATCAGGATGAGCTGCCCCGGAGCGGGTGAAGGAGGAGTGTGGGGGATCCGTGGGTCTGGTGGATCTGACATCGCAGGAGGAGGCTGAGTGGGTTCAGCTGAAGGTGAGGGAGTGACTAGGCTGAGGAAGGTTCAGAAACCCAGACAAGGAGAGAACCCTCCCTCTCCTTTCTTATTCTTTAATCGGCCCCGAATATCTCTTCTACTCTCTTTCCCATTTCTCCCCTTCACTGGCTTTAACATAAAGTGAAAGTATTAATCCAGACATGGCAGTGCACCCCTGTAATCCCAGTACTTGGGAGGCTGAGACAGAAAGATCTCAGGTTCAAAGCCAGCCTGAGCAAGTAGCGAGACTCTCAGCAACGTAGCGAGACCATGTTTCAAAAACAAAAAATAGGCCGGGCGTGGTGGTGCACGCTTGTAATCCCAGTACTTTGGGAGGCAGAGACCGGAGGATCCGGGTTCGTGGCCAGCCTCAGCTCTCTCGCTCTCTCTCTCCCTCTCTCTCCCTCCCTCTCTCTCTCTCTCTCTCTTTCTCTCTCTCTCTCTCTCTACTTAGTGAGGCCCTCTGCAACTTCGTGAGACCCGGTTTCAAAATAAAGTATAAAAACTAGGGCCGGGGGTGTAGCGCAGAGGTAGAATGCCCCTGTGTTCAATCCCCGGTACCGCAAAAAATAAATAAATAAATAAATAAAAATAAAAAGGGCTGGAGGTGTAGCTCAGAGGTAGAGTGCCCCTGAGTTCAATCCCCAGCACAAAAATACATACATACATGAATGTATGTACGTACGTATGTATGTATATGCATTCTTTCTGACAGGCTGTAGTCTGGGCATCCTTTTCATGGTCCTTGCTCTGGATTTGGGAACTTAGGGGTTGGCCCTTCTTTGTTTTTCTCATTTCCAGGCTCGGTGCCCCTCCCTGGTTAAGTGGATTTCTGCATGTGTGTGACCTTAATTGATTTTTCCCCTCTGTAGCCTAGCTGTTTCTCAATAGAAAAGTCCTTGCCCAATTTCTCAAATTCTTTTCTAAACTTCTGGCCTTTCCAGATTTTATTTTTGCTCATCACTCAGTTGTTGGTACACTCTCATCCACAGCATGTCTTTAAGGAAGTAAAAAGCATGACTCTTATGACAGATGCAGGGACAAAATGGCAGTGGAGTGTTCACCCTGTTATGTGATTGCCCGTGCACTGCAGAGGAAGAGTCAACATTGTGCACAACTAACCTCGTCCCTGGTTGCTGTTTGTCAAACAAGATTGCTTAACACCTGGGGGTTGGGTAACTGCTTTCCCAGAAAGCGAGAGGACTGCTGAGCTCGAGAAATGGAGGCAGCCTCTCCCGGCTGGGAAGCATTTCAGGCACAAGACCTTTTTGTTAGAAGCAGCAAGGGAATGAACGGGACAAAGACAGAACATGATGATGACGACGCACACGTGGCTCAAGAAACCACTGAGGCAGGTGCCTAATGGGAAGACGCTCTCCCTGCAGAACTGGCAGCTCAAGAGAAGCCACAAACCCTGGCTTTCAAGACCCTCAGCAACTTAGTTAGACCCTGCTTCAAAATAAGAAATAAAAAGGGCTGGAGGGGTGGTGATGTAGCTCAGAGGTAGAATGCTCTTGGGTTCAATCCCCAGTAAGAAAGCAAACTTTTACCTTCCTGACTTGAAGTTTCTTCTACTAGAAATACTAATGAGTATAAAACACTCATTCAGAAGAGCTTTCTTCTATGTGCTGGGCACCAGGGATGCTGCGAAGGAAATGATGGACCCACTGTCTGGAGCTTAAAAGATGAAGTAAAGCCAGGTGTGGTGGCACACACCTGTAATCCCAGTATTTGGGAGGCTGAGACAGGAGAATAGCAAGTTTGAGGCCAGCCTCAGCAACTTAGTAAGACCCTATTTCAAAATACTAAGTAAAATTGGGCTGGGGTGTAGCTCAGGGGTAGATGCCCTTGGCGTCAATCCCCAGTAACAACAACAACAACAACAACAAACAAAACTAAAAACCAATAGTGGAGCAAGCAGGTGTTAACACAGGGTGACGAGTGCTGTGTGATGGTTCACACCAGGCGAGGAGCATGCTAGAGTGTGGGGGATGCCGAGGGTCTCAGCAGAGGGAGGAAGATGATCGATGTAGGTTGTGGTCTTGGATGCTGCAAGAGCTGTTAGTGAGATCTCTAGGTCCCCTTGACTGGGCTCACATCCCCAGCCTGAGCTGCTGTGAGTATTGGCTGCTAATGCTCACATCTGCTCTCTCCTGGAACATTACCATTTGCTGGAAGGAGCTGAAAATGCCTAGAGGTGCCTTCCCCTGGGATGGCCTAGAGCCAAGCACTGATGGGTAAGAGAGTACAGAAATTGGGCCTTCTTTTCTCAAAGTGGACAACTCTGTGTGCTATCTATCTACGCTCCAGAGATCCTATGGCATGCAGCTGAGAATGGACTCAGTCTGGAACCACCTCAGCTTTGGGGTCCCCTGCTTCCTCCTCTCCTTCCAGGTTGCTCCCGAGAACATCCCTCAGTATATCACTCCCAGGAATTCCCATCTCTGGCTGCACTTCTAGGAAACCCGGTCTGACCACAAAGAGGCAAGAAGCTGATCTGGCTCTGGTGATGTGGGCTCATTTTTTCTGCTATGAGGAGAAAGCGTAGACAGGGTGGCCGAGGAGCTGCACGTGTGTGTGATGTGGGACTGGAGTGGTGCTTGTCGGCTCAGGTGACAGAGCATGACGTTGCTGTGGCATCAGTCTGCACCGTGGTATCATTTCCTTCAGCGCTCAGCAGCCTGGGGTATAAACACAGGAGATGATCCGAGGTTGTAGTTCTGACTGATGGTACCATCCCAGGCGAAGGGACTGGGCGTGATAAGAAGGGACTGGAAGGTAGGAAAGAATGACAAGTTTGGGAGAAAATGGAGTCATTGGGCCACAGATATTGATAAGATTGAAGGAGATTGTGCTGGACACAACACAGAGAACACGTAGCAAGATTCCGAGGCTGTGAGAGAGTGTTCAGAGTCAGGAACATAAGACTGGAGGGAGAGAGCATTTCTGCCTGTTGACATCTAGGATGAGTCAGGCACAGGCACCTGGGTAGTGG
>PVJS01033620.1:11017-22161 GCA_004027185.1 Glis glis
AAAAAAAAAAAAAAAAAAAAAAGCCCCAAAGTGTTAGGGAGTTGGATGGGCCATCTGCAAAGACATCTTCAGCACCGCGGTGGCAGTGACCTGAGAAATTCATGCTGAACACGCAGCACTCACTGAGATGGCGGCCCTTCCTGTGCTGAGCCAGTGTGCAGTAGGTGCCCAAACAAAGGCAAATTAGTAAAGGCATAGGATTTCCTAGTGAGACCCTTTTTCTTGGTTTATTGAACCAAAACCATTCTAACAGTTTAAATGTTTCCCAACTCTTGGTTTTCACAGTGTCACAGGTTCTCTTGGACTAGTTGACCTTCCTGTTAAATCTCCCAATCAGGAGAGCTCCGTCCATATTTGATCTCTCTCCCTTTTCCAGAGAGAGAGAGAGAGAGAGAGAGAGAGAGAGAGAGAGTTTATGGGGATCGAACCCAGTGGCATTCTACCTCCAACCTACACTTCCAGACCTCCCCCCTCCTTTTTTTGAAATAGGGTCTTGTTAGATTGTTGAGAGTCTTGGTATGTTGCTAAGGCTGTCCTCAAACCTGCAATGCTCCTGTGTCAGTCTCCCAAGTACTGGAATTACAGGCCAGCACCACCACACCTGCCCCCCCATGTATTTTACTTGCTATTCTTATCTCCTAACCATCTTGCTATCCTAGGCATTGGAGAATAAGAGCACGTGATAGTATATAAGGAGCAGCTTGATTTACTGGAAAGGGCCCATGCTTCTCCTTCTGCAGGAAGGTTTCGCAGTCACTTCCTCATTCAGTTAATTCTTACTCATCCTTTGGTTTTAGCTTAAATGTCTCTGTTTTCCCCAGAGTTTCTGAGAACACTCTCTCCATTATGTACTCTCAAACCATGGTGTTCTCCTTCGTGACTCTTAGTACAGTTGCAATGATACAGAAAAATTAAACGACTCCTGGCTTAAGGTCTACCTCGCTTGATGGAACGTAACCTCTGTGAGGACACGCACTGCCTCTGTATCCCTAGCTCCTGGCATGGTGCTGTACATAAAGAATGTGCTTAATAAATATTTGCAGAATAAATAAATGAATTGTGTTGAACTTAGAGTCCAGTTCTATTCCTAGATCTGTTCCTACTTAGCTTCATGATCTTGGACAAATCACTTCACTTCAGCTCTTTGAGCAAAATAATGGTTTACTCGTTTTAACACTGTATGATTTCTGATTCACAGCATGTCAGCCGAACACCTTACCAATTCTAAACCCCAAGAGTATGTCTGGACCAACTAAAAGCGTTCTCCTGGAACTTCTTAAAGTAGCTTATTTCTAGAGAAATGAGTTTCCTCTGTGTTCCAGTAATCTATTGCTAAGCAACAATTCCCATATTTAGTGGTCTATGACAATAATTTGTGATTCAAAAGTAGGCAGAAAAAAAGGCAAAAATAAAGATCAGAGTGGAAATTGATTAAATAGGAGAATCAGGAGAGGCAGTAGACCATGTGATGTTTGAGAAAAGAACATTCAGGGTGGAGGGCTCTACAGCAGGCATGCCTGACATGTTCAGAAATCGGGAACGAGGCCTAAAGCAGCTACAGCATAGCCAGCAAGAACGGTGCCAGACAGCCAGGTGAGCTGGGCCCCTTGACCAACTCAAGGACTTTGGCTTTTCTTCCGAGTGCAATGGGGAGCCACTGGAGGGTTTTGAGCAGGAAAGTGGCAGGATTTGAAGTCTTCAGTCCTCTCCTTCTGGGTGAATTAATTTGTTCGCTTGCCTGTAGTCATACAGATTTGCATTTTCCTGAATGACGAGATAGAAAAATCCAATTCATATGATCAAGAGATGGGCTTCTGCTTTAGGCAGGTTTTCCTTTCATGTTTATAGATGGAGAGTTTGGTGTCTGGTTGCCAGGGAGTTCACACAGATGGGGCGACTGCTCTGCCCTAACTGCACTTTTCATGCGGGATATCCACCTCGTCAGGTTGGACTGAGCTTCAGATGGATGCCCAGCTCAAGGAAGGTAGATGGTGAGGAGACAGACTGGATGGACAGATGGACAGATGTATGGGTAGATGATAGGGAGAGAAAGAGGGGACAGAGAGCGGTGGATCTTCCTCTTTTAGGTAGTACCTAAGGAGGACCAGTTGACTTTTTCTTCCTTTGTGAATCACAAACATAGAATTGAGCAGTTGCATGGTTGAATTGATGTTACCTTATTACCAGCCCTTTAGTCATCAAATGTATTCTAGTTTAACCAAATAGAAATTGGGTTTATCTCGCAAAGGCAGCGGGAATCTAGAGGGAACGGGCACTGGGATATTACAGAGGACGAGGGGCATATTTGCTGAATAATGAGAGTAGCTATCAAAACTGAACTTTGTCCTTTCAGTGTGGGACACCTTCTCTCCTGAATGCTTCATAATGCCTGGATCTTTTCTTTTGTGTTCTGGTTTTATGCAAACACAAATTATACTCTTGTTGACTTCACCGTAACCCATGAAACTGAAGAAGGGGAAATTTGAGTCCTATAGAAGGCAGTTTCAGCAGACCTGCCCCTTGGATTTATGTGCTGGAAACTGAGAACACCTGCATTTTCTAACCGACTTATGGAGGAAGAAGAATCCCATCAGTAATCAGCACAGGCACAGATAAAAACAGACAAAGCTGCTTCTTTAAAATCACACATTTAAAACTGGCAGCAGTCTAAGAGAACAGTGAATCTTCCCTCACTGTACAGATGAAGAAAATAAGGAAAGCTCAGAGGCACTCATTCACACCTGACTTCAGTAAGTACTAATTCTGGGAAGCCATATGGTATCATAGAAATAACATAGGCTTTGTGGAGGTCTATTGGGAGTCAAACCTCTGCCACTTACTGGTTGCTGTGGCCTCAGGCAAATTTACCTATCTCTCTGAGCCTTCCATCCCTCATCTGTCCCTAGGTCATGGGCTGGTTACAAGCATCACATGACATAACAGGTAGAGCCCTAGCACAGGGTAGATGCTCATAAGTAACAGTTATGATTAGCTCCCTTTTGTTGTCAGTGATGATACAGAAGAAAAGACATCTCAACAAATACTTGGTGTAACTACAGGATTTAAAAATGTCAACCAATGGTGAACTTGATTCAAGAAATGTTCTCCATACTAAATTTCCAATATAATTCAGGGTAACAAACATGTGTATGTAAAGTATTGTGTTAGGCACTATCGTAGAGCTTCAAAAAATAACTATGAACACGACGTGATTCCTGTTTTTAAGGAAATGAGAGTAGGTGCGTGCACACTGGCTTGTAACTCAGGGTGGGAAGTCCTAGAGAGGACGGACGGGGGTCTGGCTGCTCAGAGGAGGTTTCGTCTGAAGGAGGGACTCAGTGATGTCTTCATGGGGAAAGTGAAATTTGAGAGGCTTCTTGGAAGGTTCTAGAAAAAGAGATTGGGGGACATTCCTTTTGAAAGGGGGCTCTAAAGCTCAATACAGAGTATGTTTAGACTTAATCAACTCCTCTATTTAAATGAGCACAGAATATGTGAAGAGGAAAGCTTGAAATATGAATAAGTAACTACCACTTATAGAATACTTGTTATATAGTAAATACTTATATATTTCTTCTTTTACTTGTTCTACATCCCTATGAGGAAGATTATTATTATTTCCAGTTTAAAGATGAGGAAACGGAGACACAGGGAGGCCAAGTGGACGGACTAAAGGCCTCACAGATGTGTGGCAGAGCCCAACTTGGACCCAGGTCATCTGACTCCAGAGTCCATGGCCTGGTTTGACATTGGATGGGTCAAATTGTTTGACTTTGTCTATTTGCCTGTTTCCACCCTGTTCTGGAAGCCCAAGGAAGCTGAGCCATGTGGGCTCTATCAATGGATTCCCTTGCCCTCTGGTTTCCCATTGGAATAATGGAAGGGAGTTAGAGAGGGGGCCTGGGGTTTGCCCAGTTTATAGCTGGTCAAGCAGAAGCACAGGTCAGCTGCATTCTTCTATTAAAAGCCATGGTTCTCCAGGCGTGGTGGCGCCCTCTTGTAATCCCAGTACTTGGGAGGCTGAGATAGAAGGACTGTAGGTTCAAGCCAACTTTAGCAACTTAGCAAGGCTCTCAGCAATTTAGGAAGACCCTGTTTCAAAATAAAACATAAAATTGGGCTGGGGTGTAGCTCAGAGGTAGAATGCCCCTGGGTTCCATCCCCAGTACCACAAAAACCAACCAAACAAAAAAGCTATGGCTTCTGTTGGCCAGCCTCTCCTACAGTTCTAAGTAACCCTGTATTTCAAAACCCATACCTCTCCTTTCTGGGGCAGCTAGTGCTAACCAGGGTGCTTCACCATCCCTTGTTATTCCCTTTAACCTTGTCCTTATCTTGGTGAAGAGTGGATTTTCTGGTTCATAGGACAATTGTATGCTCAGCTTTAGTAGATACTGACAAATAGTTTCCCAAAGTGGTTATTATATCAGCGTATACTAGCAATTTTCTACTAGCAATGTATGAGTTCCACTTGCTCCATATCTTTGTCAACTGTTGGTGTTTTATTTCTGTTTCGTTTTAGCCATTCTAGCAGGTATATAGTAGTAGTTCATTAGTGGTCATAATTTGCATTTCTCTGATAACTAATGAAGTTGGAAACCTTTTCATGTGTTCATTGCCATGTGGATACCTTCTTTGGTGAAGTGCCCAAATCTTTTGCACATTTTAAAATTAGATTATCTGTCTTCTACTTATTGGTTTGTAGAAGTTATTTCTATATTGTGGACAAAATGTTTCATCATAGATATGCACTGCAAATATATTGCCTCACTCTGAGACTTGCCCAAATTTTATTCTCTTAATCATATCTGTTCATGCACAAATGTTTTTAATTTTAATTTACTCTATTTATTTTTTGGTGGTACTGGGGATTGAACCCAGGGACATTCTACCTCTAAGCTACACCCCCAGCCCCATTTTTATTCTTTATTTTGAAACAGGGTCTCACTAAGTTGCGGAGGGCCTCACAAGTTGCTGAGGCTGGCTGCAAACCTGTGATCCTCCTGTCTCAGCCTCCCAAGTACTGGGATTACAAGCATGAGCCACCATGCCCGACTTGTATTCCGTTTTATAATTTTTCTTTATGTTACTACTTGTTAAATAATAAGAAATACATCAACTGGTCTCTGCCCCCAGTCCTTGGCACAGAGATCCTAAAAATCTTGTAATTTCCTGTGTGATAAGGATATGAAGAGAATCTTTTGTTCAAATATTTGTTCTTTGACCCCAGTTCCTGACACAGAGTTCCTAAAGTCCCTTGGGATTTTCCTAGGCTATGGAAGCATTTTTTGTTCTTATGAGGCAATTATTTGTGGGTTCTTGGATGACAGTTGGTCACCAAAAAGACAAAGCCATGATTATAAGCTTAGAATTTCCAGCTCTACCCACCCCTCCCCCCATTCTCCACAGTGGTGAAAGAATCTGGAAATAAGAGTCAATAATCGATATGCTACAAGATGAAGCCGCTATAAAAATTCTAAACTGTGGGTTCAGGGAGCTTCTGGGTGGGTGAACACATCTGTGTGCCAGGAGGGTGGCACACCTCAAGTGCGTGGGTCAGAAGCTACCGTACTGAGGACCCTTCCAGACCATGTCCCGTGTAGCTCTTCTTCTGTATCCTTTATTATATCCTCTAATAAATGGTGAACATAAGTAAAATGTTTCCCTGAGTTCTGTGAGCCACCTTAGCAAAGCAAACTAATCAAACCCAAAGAGAAGGTTGTGGGAACCCCAATTTATAGCTGCTCAAGCAGAAGCACAGGTCAACTGGCATCTGAATTGGGAGACAATTTAGTGGGACTGAGCCCTCAACTTGTAGGATTTGATGCCATCTCCAGGTAAGTAGTGTCTGAATTGATTTAAATTAGAGGCACCCAGCTGGTGTCTGCTGGAGAATTGCTGGGGCCAGAAGTGTAGAGTGATTCTGTAAGAGTAAAGGAAAAATTAAACTGTTTTTCTATGTCCATACACTACTTTCAACATTTTTTAAAGAGATGTTTGCTACTCTGATATCATAAGGATGTTTTCCTATGCCTTATTCCAAACGGTTTGTGGTTTTATCTTTCATATTTGGATCTGCAATTCATCTGAACTTAATTTTTGCATGTGCTATGAAATTGGAGTCTGGATACTTGTTTCCTCATATGGCTATCCTGTGGAACTAGAACCTTTCATTTAAAAAATTATTTCTATCAGTTCACTGCAATGTCACCCTTTTCATAAACCAAGTGACTGTACATGTTTGGTTCTTCTTTAGACTCTATATTTTGTTCCGCTGAGCATCTTCTCTATTCTGGTGCCAACATTGCATAATCTTGATTATTATAGCTTCACAACAAGTCTTGATATCTGGGAGCGGAAGTCTTCCATCTTTGTTCTTTAAGATTAACTCAGCTGCTCTTCTTGGTTCTTTAGAAACAGCTTTCCAATTTCCATAAAAATATGTTTGCCTAGTATGCTCAAGGCTCAGGATTACAACAACAATAGTAATAATAATAATAGTAATAACAACAATAATAATGATAAATCGGGATAATATACAGATTAATTAATGAAAAATTATCATCTTAACATTATTATTTCAGTCCATGAACATGGTATATCTGTACATTTATTTAGGTCTTCTTTAATTTTTCCCAGTAATATTTTGTAGTTATCAGTGTGGAGACCTTATGCATATTTCATTAGATTTATTCCTAGGTGTTTGATTTACTATAGTAAACAGTCTTGCTCTTAAAATTTGTTTTCTGTTTGTTTGTTGATATTATACTAGATAGATTTTTATTAACCCCTTGTCTTGTGATCTTGCAGATTCACTAGAGTATGATATTTGTGAAAGCCTTTACATAGATATTCTTTATTAGTTTGATAAAGTTTCTTAAGACTTCATTTAAATCATTAATGTGTTCTGATGTTTATCAGATACTTTTCTGTATCTCTCAAGAGGTCCACATCTGTTTTGGCTCAGCTCTAGGTCACAATACCACAGCTCTTTCCCTAGCCTTGGCTCTACTCCCATATTCCCAAAAACTATACTACAAAAAAACTGGACAAAAAGGAAAGTAGCAGTAAACATGGAAAGGAGGAGACAATTTTAAGAGACTTGATACTCTGTAATATAAATATTTTATATTATACATGTCTCAAATTGGTTGAAATGAGAGAGAACCAGAGTTCTCAATATCTTAAATTCCTTCTCCCTTCCAGTAAGCATAAAAACCCATCTCACGCCTTTTTAAAATATTTATATTATATAAACAATAGGCTATTTTCCAAATATAAAATAGCTTAAGTATTTTTCAAATTACACACACAATATTCCCCCATCCTCAAAGTCTGATACATCATCCCTAACCCCACCACTCTCTCCGACTTGAAAATCATTGACATAGCATCGACATAACACCACTACCTGGCAGAGGGGCCAATAAGTTGGTAATGCAATCCACCCTTAATATGGTCTGGGTGTCCCTGGATGGTGGCTGGTGTAGTGAGAACTGTGTGAAAAGTCTAACTGGAAATGGTATTTTATCAGTGAAAGGTACATATCAGGGGTTGGGAGTGTGGCTCAGTGGTAGAACATGTGCTTAGCATGCATGAGGCACGGGGTTTAAACCCTTGCAACACACACACACACACACACACACACACACACACACACACAGTGCGAGCAAGTGCTGGTCAATTCTGGCCCAGGTTGCAGATGTATGATATCGAACACACGTTTGTGGGGCTTCAGTTTTACTGATCTTTTAACAGTTTGGTACTGTACTTCATCCTTTGAACCCTGGACTCGAATATAATGAGCATGGTGCCCTCTGGTGGACATGAGAGTATGTATAAAGACTATAGCATTTCATTCCTTTGAAGGGACTACTTTGAGCTTTTGTGTCCCACTAATTTAAGGAGACCCAATTCATAGAAAGACCTTAAGTCGTATAGCCAGGCATAGCATTGGCATGTACAAGCCCTGTGAACTTAAGATTCCTTACCTGATAAGTGGTAGTAACAGTAATCACCTTTTATTGTTCTTGAGATGATTAAAAGTTTAAGGAAATTCTTTCATTGCTAGTTTCCTGGGATTTTGTTTGAAATCATGAGTAAGTCTTGAATTTTATCAGATGATTTTTATGCATCCTTTAAAATGACTCAGCTTTGGAGCTCAATACTATAGTCTTTCCCAGGCCTGGCTGTATCCCCACTATATATATAAAAATACTTAGTGGGCACATAATAGGTCCTCAATAAATAGTACCTGTAACATCATCATCTTAATGGTGAAGCCAGAGGGTAGGGAAAGGGTATGTAGAATGCAGTATCCCAAAACAGCCTGGCTAATAGGTACTAATACACTCTCCTCCCCCAATCCCATTCTACCTCATTCCTGATTCCTGGAGCCAACCACTCAACTCATAACTTTTCTTTTTATTTCCTTAGTTGTGCTGGGGATCAAACCCAGGGCCTGACACATGCTGAGCAAGTGCTCTTTTACTGAGCTATATCCCCAGACCAACTATTTGTTTTATCATCATTCATATGTATGTGATTACCATCACATACACACATATATATGTAATTATATATGATATATATATGATTATTTATAAATATGATTATATATATGATTTTTGGTGTGGTACTAGGGATTGAACCCAAGGGGCATTCTACCACTGAGCTACATCACCACCCATTTTATATTTTATTTTTGAAACAGGGTCTCAATAAGTTACTGTGTGTTGGCCTCAAACCTGTGATCCTCTTGTCTCAGCCTACCAAGTACTGGAATTACAGACATGGGCCACCACACCTGGCTTCTACCACTGAGCTACACCCCCAGCCCTTTTTGTATTTTTTAAATTTAAAACGGGGCCTTGTTATATTTTTAATAACATGCCTTATGGGTTTTTTAAATATTTTCAGACATAGGTATTATCAATTGACTTTATATTATGGAATACAAAAATTCAGCCCTCTTAGAGTACTCTCCTCATATCACCCATTTATAACCCTATTTATGTAAAATAATTTAATTATATGCATGTATTTTGGCGCTTTTCATGATAACTAAGAGTGTAGACAAAGGCATAAAAGGTGAATATTAACAAAGGAAACTTAGATTCACACACATTGTTAATGTCATATAAGCTTAAACTTAAAACTTAAATGTGGCAAAAAGATAAGTTTATAATGAAAAATATAATTTACAATAACAATGGAGTTTTTACATAATTTTATGCACCAATGGTCAAAAAGAATAAAAGAAGATTTTAATCACCTCTGCTGGTCTATCTCTAATTGAATAGAGAAAAACTAAGGACAGAGAGGATCTAAATAATGTCATGAAGATTAGTCCAAATATATCTCCAGATAGACTTATGTGCCTCATAACACCTGCAAAAATCACCCTTATATAGGTTAATCAAAAGAACTCTTTTCCAGAGTAGCTGCACCATTTTACATTCTGACATCACCAGGATATAGACACCAGTGTCTCCACTTCCTCACCAAGTCTTCTCTTCTTTCTTCTCCTTCTCCTTCTCCTTCTCCTTCTCCTTCTCCTTCTCCTTCTCCTTCTCCTTCTCCTTTCTCCTTCTTTCTCCTCCTCCTCCTCCTCCTCCTCATTATCATTATTATTAATTTATTTGGTACTGGGAATTGAACCCAGAGGCATTCTACCACTGAGTTATACCCCTACCCACCCCCCTTTTTAAAATTTAAAACAGGGTCTTGCTAAGTTGCTGAGATTGACCTCAAACTTGCAATCCTCCTGTCTTCAGCCTCCCAAGTACTGAGATTACAGGTGTGCTTGACTTATCTGTCTTTTGATGAGCTATCTTAGTGGGTGTGAAGGAGTATCTCATTGTGGTTTTGATTTGCATTTCTCTGATGGTTAATGTTGTTGGGCATCTTCTTATGTGCTTGTTGATCATTTCTCATCAGAGAAATGTCTATAAATCTTTTGCTTATTTAAAAAATTAAGTTGTCTTTTTATCAAGTTCTAAGGTTTCTTTATATATCTAGATACAAGTCCCTTATCATATATACTACACTTTCTTGATATTGTCATTTAAAACACAAAAGTTTTAAAATTTGGTGTCCAATTTATCTATTTTTTCTTTTGTTATTTGTGCTTTTCCAATCATATCCAAGAAACCACTGTCTAATTCAAGGTCATGAAGACTTACATTTATGGTTTTGTTTTTAAAGTTTTATTGTTTTAGCTCTTACATTTAGATCTTTGATATTGATATTTTGAGTTCATTTCTTGTATTTGGTATGAGGTAAAGATCTGTAGTGTGTGTGTGTGTGTGTGTGTGTGTGTGTGTGTGTGTGTGTGTTGCTATATCAAAATACCTGAGTCTGGGTACCTTTGTGAAGATGAAAGTTTTATTTAGCTGACAGTTCTGGAGGTTCAAGAACCCATATCTTGTGATGGTCTCTTTGCTGACAGAGTCCCAAGGTGGCATAGGGCATCATACAGCAAGAGGCAAGGAGCCTGTATGTATCTATATTGTTTGGTCTTTCTTCCTATTCTTATATAACCTCCAGTATCCAATCATGAGAATTCTACCCTGATGACCTTATCTAATCCTAATCACCTCCCAAAGTCCCCACCTAAACACCATAGTCAGATTAAGTTTTAACCCTCACACCTTACAAGGGGGATTAAATTTCAGCACTTGGACTCCTGGGGGACACACTCAAATCATATCCAAACCATTGAAGGGCCCAACTTCTTTTGCCTGTGGGTATTTAACTGCCCCAACACCATTTGTTCAAAAGATTATTTTTGGCCCCACCCCGGAAGCCCCCGGCCACCTCGCCGGGCCCCTTGTGCATCAGGTACCGGACCGCCCGCGCGCGCCCCACTCCGGCAGCCACCAGCGCCACCTCGCCGGGCCCCTTGTGCATCAGGTACCGGACCGCCCGTGCGCGCCCCACCCCGGAAGCCCCCGGCCACCTCGCCGGGCCGGGTACCGGACCGCCCGTGCGCGCCCCACCCCGGAAGCCCCCGGCCACCTCGCCGGGCCCCTTGTGCATCAGGTACCGGACCGCCCGTGCGCGCCCCACCCCGGAAGCCCCCGGCCACCTCGCCGGGCCCCTTGCGCGCCGGGTACCGGACCGCCCGTGCGCGCCCCACCCCG
>PVJS01033621.1:0-22058 GCA_004027185.1 Glis glis
CAAACTCCATCAGCTTTTGATAGCATCTTGGTTTTTGAAACAACTTCAATCTGTAATTGGCATTCAGAATGCCCTTGGCATGCCAGTCTGTGTGATGGCATTAAAGACCTGTTTAAACACTTGAGCCCAACTTTATTAACCAAAACTGATACCACCACCTTTATCTTCTAAATAAAGTCCGCTTTATTTTTATTTTCAAAAAAAAAATATATATAATTCTGCGAATAAAGAGAAACAGCTCACATAGGTATCTTTGTAAGACCAAAAAAACTAGGCATGTAGACTAGAGATGAATCACCCTCAAATAAAAATAAACAAGACTTTTTAAAGTTTCACAAAACACCATATTGCACTCTGAAAAATCAATTTCATTTACAGGAACGTGTTCTGTATATTCACACCGGTGTGCATTAATATCACTAACAGAGTGAGCCTTGATGAGTCTAAATAAAGTTTCTCTTAGAACATAACCTCAGCCATTCATTTTATATATTCTCCACTGCTGCTTTCACACTACCATGGCAGAGTTGAATAATTTTTTTTTTAAGAGAGAAAGGTTTATTTTGGCTCATGGTTTCAGACCATGGTCAGATGACTCCATTGCTTTTTTTTAAAAAAATTTATTGGTGCACTGTCATCATACATCATCATACCGTGTGCAGGGGAGGGGAGGGAGTAGGGTGGGAGCAGGGGGGAAGTTCCAGGTGCTGTGTGCACGTGTATCTCTATCACTCTGAACTTCATTATGATGTATGATTACAGAGTTGAATAACTTTGACAGAGACTGTATGGCCCTCTAAGCCTAAAATACTATTTGTTCCTTTCCAGAAAAAAAAAAAAATGTACTGATCCTCTGGTCTAAGCTGGTGGATCTCCACTTCAATGTGCATCAGAATTATTTGGAGAACCTGTTAAACACAGATTGCTGTGTCTACCTTGAGGGTTTCTGATTCCTAGGTCTGGAAGGGCTTACTTCTTTCTAGTGATCCTCAAGTTTCCTTCCTCCTGTTCTGGGTCCTCTGTGAGCTGGTATCAGAGGCTTCTCAATGCAAACACCAGGTGTGACCTAGAACAGGTACTCAATGCAGCCTTGCTGTGCCCCCCATGCACTGAGCATCCTGCCATGCGCTGGGGTTGAGCTCATAGCTCTTACTTTGTCTTCTCATAAGCCATCTAATCTTCCCTCCCAAGTATTTGAAGGAAGAGCCATAGAACCTGTAAAAGGACAAGAACTGGTTTCCAGTTCCTGCTCCACTGTGGACTTGGGTCAGTCAGTTTACTTCTCTGAAGCTCGGGATATAATAAAATGCTCTCAGCTGGATGTGGTGACCCATGCCTGTAGTCCTGGTATTTGGGAGACTGAGACAGGAGGATCACAGGTTCAAGGCCAGCCTTAGTAATTTAGTGAACACCTCAGAAACTTAGGGAGACCCTGTTTCACAATAAAAAATGAAAAGTGGCTGGGGGTGTAGGTCAGAGGTAAAATGCCCCTGGGTTCAATCCCCAGTACAAAAAAAAAATAGATGATAGATATATGAGAATATATACATGTATATATACACACACACTTTCCATAGCTGTTGTGAGAATAGAAATGTTATACAAGCTATTCATCAATGTTAACATTTCATAAACTAAATTTATACTGTTATATATGACTGAATAACCGGTTGTACTGTGGTAACATTGCTAGTATTGATAACCCTGGCAGTTTGGAGTGGCTGTTGCTCTCAGCAGAGAAAAAGGCTTTCCCCAGAAAGAATTAGCAAGCATTAATGAAATGAGTCTGGCTAAAAGGAAGGCCTTCTACCCATTAAATAGCTTCAGCCATTATTTTGCATTCAAAGGTAAATATTTATTTGTCTTCATTCTTGGCAGAAAATAAGAGCATGCTGGACGAGGAAGTGCTGTTGATAGATTCAGGCTGTCAGACCTGGAGGCTTGAAACAAACCCTTCCTGTGTCTCTGCCCAGAGCATCTCCCCAGTCTCTGGGTTCCATTCCCAGTCCAATACCACGCCAGCCTCTGAGCACCTCCAGGTGCTCCAGCGCCTTCTGCCTAATTGTTCTAGGAGGACCCAACGTACCACAAACACCTGCCCACGCAGGAAACCTCAAGGAACCGCCAGCCAGGTCCAAGCTACAAAAAGCCATTAGCTGCTAATGACCCTCGGATCAACCACGAGCCAGGCTGGAAATTGATGCAGAGCGTAGCAAGCGCGCATTCTGTCCCCTCCAGCTGCCCTGCTCCCCAGCGGCACCGGGCTGATGATTGCTGGCTGGCTGATCTTGTAAATGTCTTTTCTCAAACCTCACAGCTGTACTTCATGGGGAGGTGAGCCAGCGGCGTAGGCCTGCCCGCCTGCTTCACGTTTGCTCTTCAGCTGCTATTTCAAGGTCAACTTAACTCTCTGGCAACCAGGCCCTGGGTACCCTTCAGGTTGGTGTGTGCTACTGGTGTGGCGATTTGTGCCACACCACAGTGCCTGCATGTGTGTTCCCTTGCCACACTTCCCAAGGTAGAGAGTCACTAGTCCCAGTGTTTGTGGCCTCCCAGAAATTTCCTGTGCCCAAGTCACATGGAACTCAAAAACCTCCTTGAGAGCATTATGCTGACGCCAAGCAATTCAAATCCCAACCCCACGTGCTAGAAAGGCCCGGAGCGCAGCAGGGCTGTCAGGCTGCCTGGGGGAAACAGGTGTTTTCTAGTCTACCGGGAGGTGGAGCCTCCTGATGCAGCCTTGTTAGGAAGAACACAGATGGCCTCACCCTTTGGAGGTACTAACGAGGTTGTCCTGACAAGTTGGGAATACTCCATCAGGCTTCTTATTAACAGTGTATTTCTCCTCTTGGAATGAGGGAGTTGGAGACTCGGGCCTGGTCCCCAGCTTGGCCACCAGTTTACTCTGGGATTGCCTATAGATCACATAATCTCTCCAGGCCTTGGTTGCCTCCTTCCTCTTAAAAATGAAGGAGGAACGGGCTTGGTGGCACACACCTGTAATCCAGTACTTGGGAGGCTGAGACAGAAGGATCGCAGGCTCAAGACCAACCTCAGCAATTTAGTGAGGGCCTCTGCAACTTAGCGAAACTCTGTTTCAAAATAAAAAATGAAATAGGGCTCGGGGTATAACTCAGAGGTAGAATGCCCCCGGGTTCAATCTCCAATACCACACACAAAAAAAAAAAAAAAATTCAGGAGGAATTTGCATTATGATTTCTAAGGCTACTTTTGGTGCCAAAGTTCTAAGGTTCTCTTGAATTCCAGGGATGGCATTCCTAGCCCCCCCCCACACACACACATTCATAGAGAATGCAAACAATTTTTTAATATGAATCCAAGCAAAATGTAATAAAGAAGGTAAATTTGCTGCCCCAAATTTGCATAATGTATTCTCAAGCCAAGCAGAAATGTCATTTGGACTGTTTGCTCTTTTGAATTATCTGCACCACCGCACCCCTGCATTTGTGCAGATAATTGGGAGGTGACTCTTTGTGAGGAAGATACACAGTTGCCACATATGGATCATGTTACAATACCATTTCTCAGAGTGTGGGCTAACGTTTAACTCGGTAGAGCCGGAGGAGGGGCATGAGTCAGATCTCTGTAGTTTTAGGTTCAGAAAAAATTCTTTTTAAATGTATCTAATTATGCCCCTGATCCTAAAAGGAAGGCAGGAACATGCCTGTTAACTTAATCTGAAGCAGTAGACTCTCAGCCATGGATGTTGGCTTGCAATTGGAGTGAATCCAAAGGTAGGTAAGGTAGTCTGTCATTGTATTGAGGCACGAGTTTGCATCACCCATGGCGGGTGACGCGTCATGGGAAGGAGGCCTATAGGTGGGGATGGCACTGGCCAGTCACCTGGCAGCCACGCAGCTGCTCAGCGATGTCCTCCCAGGCGGCCACACGCATGAGCACTGCAAAGAAGTGATTTCACTCTGATGCTCTAATAAGGCTAAGAAGGCCCTAGCTTGTCTGTGAAGATAGTCAGGGAAATACGTGATTTGGAATGTAACCCAGAAGAAAGCCTACAGCCTGTACCAATGTTCCCATTCACTCAAACTCAGCAACGTGAATAGGGCTGGCGGCGGAGGTCTCGGGGGCCACTGAGGGAGAACCAAGAAGCTGTCTCAGGGGCTCGAGAGGGGTGGTTTCAGGACAAATACAACAAATTACTACTCAACACAGCAGGTAGTAAAGAAATGAAACATGTGGCCCCTGAAGGCAATATCGGCTGAAAATAGAAAGAGGTTCGAAAATTGCTTTGGATAAATTCAAGACTTATAAATCTACATCAGAGGTTTCCTTTGTAATAGGAAAGCTAGGTACACTTGACACGACAAAATTGCTGTGCGTGCCCACGAAGCATCCTGTCTGCCACTCTCAGGACGGCAGCCACTGTATCTGCTGGCCTTTGCTTAGTGAGGGCTAGGCACTTACTAAGAACTTCACACATGGGATCATATTTAATCCTCACAGGTACACTGCAAGTATTCTTATCCCTGTTTCAGAAAAGAGGAAACTGAGTATTTACTAACCTCCTGGGTTGACTGCTCAGCTCGCACAATCCCTCCCCCATGACCACGTCTATATCACGTGATACTATCCCCTCCCCCACCATAGAGGTGGAACTGTGCCCATTAATGCAAAGATCCTGTTGAACATATCCTTGGAGAAACTAGAACCTTCACACATTGCTGGTGGGAGTGTAAAATGGTGCAGCCACTATGGAAAACAGTTTCATGGTTCCTGAAAAACCTACCATATGACCCTTCAATTGCATTCCTAGGTATATATCCAACTGAATTGAAAACAGACTCAAAAACTCAGATACACTAATGTTCATGATGACAGTATTCACAATTGCTAAAAGGTAGGTACAGCCCAAATGTCCATCAACAGCTGAACGGATAAACAAATAGTGGTATATCCATACAATGGAATATTATTCAACCATTAAAAGGAAAAAAGTTCTGACATGTTACAGCATGAATGAACCTTAAAAACGTTGTGGCAAGTGAAATAAGCAAGACACAAAAAGATAGATATTGTATAATTCCTATATAAAATATATACTATAGGAAATTATAGAGACAGAAAGTAGGTTAGAAATGATCAGGTCAGGGGCTGGAAGAAAAGGGATATGGAGTATTATTACTTACTGGTTACAGAATTTCTGATTAGGTTGATAAAAATGTTTTGGAAAAGGATGGTGGTGATGGTTACACAGCATTGTGAATCTAACTCATGCCACTGAATTGTACATTTAAATATTACTTTATAAATTTTATCACAATAAAAGAGTGGGAAAACCAGGTGTAGTGGTGCACACCTGTAATCTCAGTACTTGGGAGACTGAGACCGGAGGATCCCCAGATTCATGACCAGCCTCAGCAACTCAGTGAGACTCTCATCAACCTAGCGAGACTCTGTTTCAAAACACAGATAAATAAATAGATAAATAAATAAATAAATAAATAAATAAATAAATAAAGGGCGAGGAGTTGCCTAAAGTCTTCACTGGATTTTAACTGCAAGGACTACATATCATGACAATAAATTTCCTTTTGTCATTTAACTAGCCAAACTCATCTGAAATGCAATAGTATATGAAGGTTTCTGGTTTTGTTAGGAACTTGCATACAGTCCCACAGCTTTAGAGTATCAGAACTGGGGCATGAGGCCACATGGCCATGTGTGTCTGGACTCAGACAGGCCTCAGTATTCTGACTTTAACCACAGTATCCTTATGCATTGTCAGAAGATGAACATTAGGCTGTGTGGACTCTGCAAGGGTCTGCTCATGCCATCCTTGTCCTCTAAAATGCAAACATGCCAATAGCATGATCAGTGGGGTCATTCATTCATTCATTCATTCATCTACAGCCAGCCAGTTGACCAGACCATCACTAATAACCAAGTATTTACTAAGCAGTTACTGGGTGTATAACATTATACAGGATATTGAGAAAGAGAGAGACAAACAGGAGGAAGGAAGGAAAAAGGAAAGAAATGGAGAAAGACAGAGAACCCATACTGCACCATTATGGTATAATCTGTTGGGAGACAAGTACCATGTGGATAAAATACTTAAACAACTAGTCAGTGTGACCAAGGCTTGCAAATCAAAGCATCTGAGGGAAGGTGAATTGAATGAAAAGAAAAATCCATTTGTATGGATTGGCTTCTGCAATAAAAGTCCTTCTAGGTGGACAGTCCAAGCCTGATGGAGTGGATTATTTCCACTAGGATTTACAGTTCAACTACCTTAATTACCATCCTAAAATCTACCACAAAGGCTTAACCCTTTCTGTTATTCCTCAAAAGTCACCAGAGGTCTCCTGCTGCAGCATTTCTACCTCTTGATCACTAGGTTTTATTGTGAAATGTTTGGCACAGTTAGGATTTAGGGAAGTGTTCAGAGAGCATTCAAATAAAAAACAAGCCTGCCTTTACTTAAATACAATATTTGCTCTTGTAGTCAGAAATCTGACTAAGGCAGATATTGGTAAGAAAAGGATTCCTGCATTTATTTAATTGTTTATTTAATGAACAGAAGGTCTCACAACTCATGACATAGGATATCATCACTTTGGACCACCTTCAAACCCAGGCTCTTCTCCGATTTATCACTTTGGCTAAGTCTGATCTATCAGGTCAGACAGTTGAGCCATCAGCCAGGTTAATCTCAAAAGTATGTCTTAGATTTAATTTGATGTGTTCCACCTATGAACATACACAGGGAAACATCCTTATATATGGATCCAGGAAAAAGTAACAACCATTAAACCTGCCTTGCAAATCTATCTTCTTTAGCCTGTCTGGCAGACACGGTTGAGTGATCCACAAATAACTTTCCCAAATGTCTTCTTCCTTGGCTCCTCCCACTGTTGGGGGGTGTCTCTAAGACATTCCAAATCCAAACCATAACATATGGTAATTGTCACATGAAGTGACAGGCTTAAGGATGGAAGCCAATAAGCTGAGGATGTAAACTACACACGCACAAAGAGATGGGCCTTGAGTCAATACCAGAATCCACTTACTTCTGGCTTATTCTTCTTCCTGCTAAATATTTGAAGCGAAGTATAATATACATATAGAAAAGACACCTACCTTAAATGTACAGTCCAATGAAGTCTCACAAAACTATACACACCTAGGTTAGCAGAACCCAGATCAACAGAGATAACATGACCACAAGATAACATAACTTGTCCTTTTCCAGTCTTTATCTCTGAAGGACAACCCTCCCTGCCTCCAAGGCCATTGATCGGTTTGCCTTGATTTTGTACTTTTGATAAAAGGCATTGTATGGTATGTAGTACTTTGTGTCTGGCTTCATTTACTCAATATTTGTGAGATTCTTCTACCTTGCTGTGGGTAGTTGTGGCTCGTTCACTTTCTATTATATCCCATGTGTGTATATATTTCAATTTGTTGATCCATTCTACCATCGATGAGCATTTGTGTACTATTCCGTTTTTGGTTACTATCAATGAACATTCTTAAGCAGTGTGATGATAGACACATTACGCATGTCTGTTGGGTATACACCGAAGGGTGTGATTGCTGGGTCATAGGATATGCATTGGCAAGCAGTTTTCCACAATGGTAGTATCAGAAATCTTTTTATGTGAAGAAAAGAAAAACTTTTCATATTTGTTTAAGCCACTGTAAACTTGCACCTGAATGAATTCCTAACCAATAAAGGCTTCTTGGTGTTTTAAAATATTTTTTCAGTTAGTTCAAACACATATCATCAGGAAACTTAAACATGAAAAAACTACATTTCTAGCTTGTCTTGAAATTTAAAAATATCTCACACGAGAGCACAAATTCCTGGATGCAAACAATTGGCTGGATTTTAAAATAACTACCAACATTTATACAGTGCATACTATGTACCAGAAACCATTCTTTTGTGTGTGTGTGTGTGTGCTATTGGGGATTGAACCCAGGAGCATTCTACCTCCAAGCTACACCCCCAGCCCTATATTTTATTCTTTATTTTGAAACAGGGTCTCACTAAGTTGCGGAGGGCCTCACTAAGTAGCTGAGGCTGGCTGTGAACCTGCGATCCTCCTGCCTCAACCTCCCAAGTACTGGGATTACAAGCGTGTGCCGCCACACCTGACCCAGAAATCATTCTAAATGCTTCACATATCTTGATTCATCTAATACTCACAATGATCCTATAGAGCAAGTACTGGTAATATGCCCACTTTATATATAAGAAACTAAGGTGCAGAGAGGCCAAATGGACCATGATCACACAGGTAAGAAACAGTGGAACCAGAAGTTGAACTCACACTGTTTGGTTCTAAAATCTGTGCTCTTAACCACTACACATCACCAGCAGAAGGGCCATGCACATGCCGGTTCACCGCAGCCCCCCTCAGTCCTAGTACCTGATATCTAGTTCTGTTCTCATTCATATCAACCTGCTAGGTTTCTGTAGACATTCTAATTTGCAACCTCAACATTACATATTTTGTCAAGAAAAGAAAGCCCAGAACATAAATTCAGGACTTTTTCTATGACCTTGCAGGATACTTACCATACCACCAAATTGCTAATCCCTGGGATGCAAAGTAGAATAAATCTATACACTTTCTTATGCCCAATAATTTTGCAGTTCTTGCTGTCACGTGTTATAGTCAATTTTCTACCTTCCAACTTCCTGTGGATTTTTTTAAAAAGCTATTTATTTTTGAGCAACAGTTTCACAAGTAATTTGTGCTTCTATATGTTAAGGTCAGTATTGTTTAGCAAGTGAGAGGCCCTTTAGGCCTGGCAGCCCAAGGATGCTGATAGAAAGGTGTTCAGGGAAGCACTGTGGGGCATGGGAGCAGGCCACAGAACAGTGCAGAAAGATATCAGCCAATTTCGATGAACACAGAATTTTCTCAGAGTTGGAGAAAATTAACTGAGCAGAGGCTGGTCATCTAGAAGAGTCTTGAAAGCAGAGAGCAAATGCTGAAGGAATGTTTTCACTTACTTCAAAAGCTCTACGAAAAGAATGGAGGGTGGGGGATGAAGGGCAAGCCATTGAGATGGACAAAGAACAGAAATTCATTTTCCAATTGGCACAGCAGGTAGGAGTTGCTCCTGAAAAGCAAAGGGGAGGAACTTTTTGAGTTTTCAGGGATGTAGGGAAAGAGGGGAAAAAAAGAGAAGAAATCATACATCGTGGACAGTGGTTGCTTTTTGTTTACCTACAACTCACTTCCCCTTCCTAGTCATAAGCTACTCCCAGTTACTGTGGTTCTCATAGAACTGACCCCATATTTCCAAAAATCGGCACGTGGCCCAAGCATGGTCAAGCAATGTATTCCATTCTGCTGGCTACACTGATGGGTTCCCTGGTGGGTACGGAACCCAGGCCAGGCACTGCAAGGCAAGCCTGCCACTTTCGCCGGAATCATTGGGAAGGTTTTACCCTTTCAGATATTTCTAGCTATTAATAAAAAGATAATAGATGTTTGAAATTGCTGGGAGCTTTTGTATGAAGAACGATTTCTTGAAAATGATGTTAATACAGATGAGAGAGAAGAAGAAAACTGTTCTAATGGTCCACATGGTTGAAGTCCCTAGACCCAGCCATATTCGAAACACTGGACTTTTCCATGATGAGAACTAATAAGTTCCCGCTCCACTAAAATCAGTTTGAGTTAGATTTCTGTCACTTGCAAAAACAACAAAAATATATTTATTTTCTCTCTCTCTCTTTCTTTCTTTCTCTCTCTCTCTCTCTCTCGCTCTCTCTCTCTTTTGGACAAGGCTTTCCTATGATGCCCAAGGTCTTGAATTCCTGAACTCAAGCTTAAGATGAGAGTATATATATATATATATATATATATGTATATATATACATATACATATATACACACACACATATTCTCTCATCTTAAGAGAATATATATTTTCATATATAATATATTAACATATGTAAATATGTATATATGTATATGTTAACATATGTATATGTTAATATATAATATATGAGAATATATAATATATATGTATCAGTGGGGGGTTTTTGTGTGTGTGTGTGTGTGTGTGTGTGTGTGTGTGTGGTACTGGGGATTGAACCCAAGAACATTCTACCTCCCAGCTACACCCCCAGCCTTTTTATTTTTTGTTTTGAAATGGTCTTGCTAGGTTGCTAGGACTCTCACAAAGTAGCTGAAGCTGGTCTCTAAACTGCAATCCTCCTGTCTCAGACTCCTAAGTACTGGGATTACAGGCATACACCATGACATCTGGCTCCTATGCATTAGTTTTCTGTATTATGCTTTACATATTATACATATATTAGTTGGGTTTTTTTTTTTTTTGCAGTACCGGGGATTGAACCCAGGAGCATTTTACATCCGGGCTACGCCCCCGGCCCTATTTTTTTTATACTTTATTTTGAAACTGGGCCTCACGAAGTTGCAGAGGGCCTCACTAAGTAGCTGAGGCTGGCCGCGAACCCGAATCCTCCGGTCTCAGCCTCCCAAGTACTGGGATTACAAGCGTGCGCCACCATGTCTGGCCATATATTAGTTTTATACATTAGTTTATGTATTAATCTTTCTTTTCATTGATATTGGCTTCCTCAACAATCAAAACTAAGGTTGAGTAAGCCATTCCTTCTTTTGCAAATCCATTTTCCTCCCACCTCTTTCCCTCCCTCATTCTCCAAGTGTGCGCTCTCTCTCTCTCTCTCTCTTTCTCTCTCTCTCTCCATTTATTGAAGGCCTATTGTGTGCCAGCATTGTTGATTCTAAAATGACACTAAAATGTCCCTTACAGTTAAGTTACAGCCACTCTTGTTCCCTATTATTTGATCGAATCCACTGAGGGAATAGTTTTTAATTTCATTGCTGGAAATTTCCTTAGCCTCTGATTTCCCCAGGGGATCGTGTATTAAGACAGAAAGAAAAAATGAAACTTTTCCCTTGATTTTTGTGTGTTTGGGGGCTGATATACATCACTGAAGTTTGCTATTAACACTGAGTTAGTTAATTATGGCAAGCACACAGTGGACATGCTGTGATGATGGAGGAGAAAAAGACTCGCCCATCAGTCAGAGGCGCTTCTGAACGAATTTGCCATAATCTAGGGATATTGAAATTGATGGGTCTCAGCCCATCAACCAACCAAATATAGCACCCAGCTCTTACTGAGGAACAGGATCTGGAGTTTTAAGCATGCTAAAATCCAAGGGCTCTGGGGGCGCTTGCACCATGAACCAAGCATTATTTCCATCTCTTCTACCTCCACACCTGTCGCTGTCACTTGCCCATCTTCAGCCTTTTGGCATCTTCTGTCTTTTCTGATTGCCCCATTGCTGACACCTTTGGCTTTGTCCCTGAAACATCACCACCTGAGTGATGAGTGGTCCTGATGGGGTGTGCTCCCAAGTCCCGGCCTCTGCCTCCAGGGCCAGGCTGCCAGGTCGTGGGAGGAGCTCAGCAACTGCCCTGTAATCTTTGAGATGCCAGAGAACTTAAGAGCAAAGGCTCTTGCTGTTCCTGCTGTGAGCAAACTCATTGTCCTGTGGGTGGAAAGCACTCCCTTAACCAGGTGACTGGGAACAGGTGGCAGAGCCTCAGGCCCACTGAGCTTGACTATTGAGATCAGGAGCTGCTTTGAATTGTTAGCCATGACTCTCCGCAAACAGCTGAAAGACATTTTAGAAGCAGTAGATGGAAAACCCACTCTCTTATAAGCCTTCTCGCCACCATTTCCCTTACCCCTCCCTTTCCTCTACCTCCTGTTGCTTCTTTCTGTTTGTTTCATGCACATGGAATTTCCTTAATTGCAGAAGAAGTCATGAGCTGAATTCTATGTTGCTACAAACAGAGGTGTATCATCCCACCGCACCTGCAGGTCAGTAGCACGGAAGCCCCATCATGGTCATTTTCCAATCAGAAAAGATTGTTAGGGTCTCTTTACCAACCTGCTCTAAGCGTTCCCCTCCATCTTGAAGCATGTCTTTGTCTTCATCCGCATTAACAGTTTGTCTCCTTCATCAGACCTGCAGCCGCCTTGAGCAGTTAATTTTTCCAAGCTGACTTCTTCTCACAATAGTTCTCTCTTAAAATTACTGTGTATCATTTCCTCTGAATCAAACTGAATGTTAAAGAACAGAGAGAAAGAGGCTTTGAACCGAGCGGGATGACAATATTTCATCCGCAGAGACAGAGGGTGTTAAAATGTTCTACAGTTGTGTGCACTGAGGAAATTTCTTTCCCCTCACACCTCTGTGAAGCCCAGAGCTGTGTCTAACAGGCTTTCAGTGCCACGTTTAGCACATATTTACACTCTCACAGCTCCTAGATGGGTATCTCCTCTCGTCTCAAAACAAAGTCAGCCGGATCCGACCACCTTATCCATCTGAACCTATTAAATCTTATTTATTTCCCAGCTGCTAGAGATTCAGGTAATGGTTATTTATGTAGGAATTTGGCAAATGTCAGACAAACCCAGCGATGCTTATCTGGAGCCCTGTTTGCAAAGGATGGTGGCTAAAGGGTTGTGTATTTCCCAACCTTTTCTCCTAAGACTACCCTGGGTGAGGTTTTAGGCAGCAAGGACTTGCAGCGTCTGATGTGGAGGGAAAGGTTGTACTGAATACTTCAGAAAGCAGGGTGTTACTTATATCAGTAGTATAAACTGTTCACTCCACAAACTCAGGGTGCAAATACGTTCACAGTTCTTTTGCTTTTCCTGTTGTTATTTGCCCTACAGCAAAACGTTGCTGTGCACCTATTGGCAGAAAGCCCAGGATCTCTCTCTCTCTTTCTCGATCTACCTATCTATCTATCTCTCTTGAGGTCCACCCTAATACCCTCAATTGTTAATGG
Source organism: Glis glis (assembly GCA_004027185.1). Lineage (NCBI taxonomy): Eukaryota > Metazoa > Chordata > Mammalia > Rodentia > Gliridae > Glis > Glis glis. The sequence goes on from PVJS01033621.1 coordinate 12,861, forward strand.
AGGCCAAAGGCTTAATTCCTGGGGAGAGTGTCGGCAATGGTGATGACAACCCTTTCAGAGAGACAGTTTAGCCACATGCAACTGCCCAGGAGATGGCTTGAAGGTGTTTCCACAGTCTTTGTGTTTGAGCTAGGACTTTCCTGAGTTATCCCCCACACCCTTCCCCTGGGTTTCCCTGTCTTGTGTCTCTGTCAATATGTTCACCTTTCCTCAGGGACCAGCCTTCTGCCAAGACGTATTGACAGCGAGCAGCCTTGTCACACTGCCTCTGGGCCACAGGTGTCCCCTCTCTTCAGTTTACAGGTGTTTTGCTCCAGCAGATCTCTCTTGATAAGACGAAAACAGTCTCTTCAGGAAGGATGTCCCTTTAAGCACTGCTGTGGCTGGCCATTGTATAATCTATACCTTGCTAGGCACACTGTTCTCAGCACATCACTTACACGTGCTTATTTCTTAGTTCTTGAAGCAAATGTAAAACTGAAAAGCTGGCTGGGCATGGTGACACACTTCTGTCATCCCAGTACTTGGGAGGCTGAGACAGGAGGATTGCAGGTTTGAGGTCAGCCTCAGCAACTTAGTGAGATCCTGTTTCAAAATAAAAAATAAAATAGGGATGGGGGTGTAGCTCAGAGGTGGAACACCCCTGGGTTCAATCTCTAGTACCAATAGATAAATGATAAGTAAATGAATGAATAAATAAATGGCTGGGGTTGTAGCTTAGAGGTAAAACGCCTCTGAGTTCAGGATTCAATCCCTAGTACCAATAAAATAAAATAAAATAAAATAAATAAAATAAACCTGAAAAGCTCCACAGTGTATCCCAGATGACCCAAACCCACAAGGTTATGACCAATAATAAGGTGCTCACATTTTCTTTAATACCCCAGACCATGACACCCTGAGCTTCACTTACCAAATCTCCTCAAGGTAACTTTGGTTTCTCCTGGGGTGGTGGCTTCATTGCCTGCAGCTGCCTGCAACCTGAAGCAGACAATTCAGATGCCCTTGACCCCAGCCAGCCAGCCAGCCAGCCACAGCAATGGGACCTGTTGGGCCCCCTGCTGGCCTGGCAGTGCATTGGCACCAGGCAAAATGGAATGTCAGGCAGCAACCACCCTGCCCGGTCTCAGAGAGGTCCAGCTCTATGAGTTTAAAGCCGTTTCACCATGGAGGTCTTGTAGTGCTGGGAAAGCTGAGTGAGAATTTTTAGTCCATGGGCTCTGCCCCAAAGCAGCACTTTCTTCTGACAGCCAAGCTGCTCATGCTAAGTCCAGGCCACTAGCTCAGATTCTGTCCTCTTCTGTAAAGTCTCCTCTTGAGACCCTGATGTCCTGTTCTGCATTCTGGCCTGAGGCTGGAGGACTGAGTACTATAGTACAGTAGCACTCATCATCTATCACACACATACTCATGTCTTTTATTCTTAGAAGGAAGGGGGTAGGGCATAATATGTTTTCCCCCGGTGACTGTTTTGCCTCTCATTTCTGATTGCACATAGACAAAGGCTGGAAGCAGGAAATAGCCAACCAATAGCCAAGACCCATACTTAATCCTCCTACCCAGCCACAATCAAGCTCCGATTCCAGCCAAACCAAAACTAAAATGGTCTTTAACATCCACGCATGATGACAGTGATACATTTCATTTACATTGCCCTGTGTATTAGTTTTATATTGCTGCTATAACAAATTGCCCCTGCCAGGCATAGTGGTGCACGCTTGTCATCCCAGTACTTGGGAGGCTGAGACAGGAGGATTGCAGGTTCGCGACCAGCCTCAGCTACTTAGTGAGGCCCTCCGCAACTTAGTAAGACCCTGTTTCAAAATAAAGAATAAAGCCGGGCGTGGTGGCGCACGCTTGTAATCCCAGTATTTTGGGAGGCAGAGACCGGAGGATCCGGGTTCGTGGCCGGCCTCAGCTACTTAGTGAGGCCCTCTGCAACTTCATGAGACCCGGTTTCAAAATAAAGTAAAAAAAGTAGGGCGGGGGGTGTAGCTCGGAGGTAGAACGCCCCTGGGTTCAATCCCTGGTACCGCAAAAAAAAAAAAGAAAAAGAAAAAGAAAAGTTACATTGAACATAAACTCCCAAAATAAAGAATAAAAAAATAGGGCTGGGGGTGTAGCCCGGAAGTAGAATGTCCCTGGGTTCAATCCCCAGTACCTCAAAAAAAAATACCCCAAATTTGGTGGCTTATATCAACACCAAGAACTTAGAACAAGAATTTGGAACTTCTTGTCATGTATCTCAGTAAGTCAGAAGTTCAAAATCACTGTCACTGGGCTGAAGTCAAAGTGCCTGGAGGGGCCTGTTTCTGGAAGCTCTTGGGGGAGATTCATCTTTTGCAGCATCCGGAACTTGTCCCCAAGTTTGGCTCATGACCCCTTCCCCACGTCACTCCAACCTCCTGCTCCTGTAATCACACCTGCTCCTGCTCACTCTCATCTCTGGCCTCCAGAGCTCCTTTGAGGACACTTGTGACTAGATTAGACCCACCCAGATAATCCAGGATAACCCCTCTAAATCAGGGTCTTTAGCTGAGTCACATCTTCAAAGAGCTTTTGTCATTTTAGACAATGTGAAAGGAAATGCTAGCTGGGCGTGGTGGCGCATTCTTATAATCCCAGTACTTGGGAGGCTGAGACCAGAGGATCCGGGTTCACGGCCAGCCTCAGCTACTTAGTGAGGCCCTCCACAACTTATGGAGACCCTGTTTTAAAATAAAGAATAAAAAATAGGGCTGGGGGTGGAGCTCAGAGGAACAATGCCACTGGGTTCAATCCCCGGTACTGCAAAAAGAAAGGAAACATGGTCACACATAAGGTAACATATTCATAGGCTACAAGGATTCACATGTCGACATTTTGGGAAGGGGGCATTATCCAGCCTACCAAACTCATTATGTTTTTTTTAAATGACTTTAGTTAAATTATCTTGCATAATGCTTAAGACAGCCTTGAGATTGTTATTTCTGCCTTACAAAAGAGCAAATTAGGAGAAGAAGGTGACATAGAGGGAGACAGTGTATTTCAGTTGCTCTGAGTCTCGGAACTCAAACACTGGGAAGACTGTTTCTTGACAAGGGAAGAAAAGCAGCAAAAAACTCAACAAAACAACAACAATTGAAATGCAGCAGAATTGGAGGCAGCAGAGAGAGCAGAGGACTCTAAAGAGCTCCACGCATCTCACCTGGTGATCAGAGAGCAGTGGCAGCGGTGCCATCTTGGCAGGCTGTGCCAGGGCTGGTGGCTGCCAGCACCACGGCTCCCAGAGACCTTCAGCAAAGAAACAGTGGATGGTTGTGAGGCCGGCGACTACAGACCATCATTGAAAGTGGTCGGCAATGCACTCCACGCTTGACAGGGACCTAGCTTGACAGACAACCCAACCAGATTCTGTGACTGTGGCTGAACCCATCTCCTCCAGCAGGGATCCGGAGCGGTGTTCATCAAGATCATAAGTTAACAAGCCGTCCCAGTAGGAAATCACCCTGTGCGGCCACAGGGACTTGCATAGCAAGGAAACAGACTTGTGGGGGTCTGAGACTTTGCAAATCACCCCTGCAGAGGTGGGGGTGGAGTCTACTGTAAGACATAGAAGAAACATGAATTAGCAGTCAGCCCCTAGAGACATTCAGGCGGGAGGGACCTGCAATCTGCAGTTTGCTGAGTCCCTGTAGGGTGTCCAGGGATCACCACAGAACACCCAGCTGTGGTGTCTGGGGGAAAATAACTCACCCTACCTATATGCAGGCTCAGAAAGCAATAAACTTGCACCTGGCCGTGTTTGGGTGCTACAAGCACCAAAGCCAGAGACTAACAAAGGCTCATGTGATTGCAGCTGCCCAGAGCAGCAGTGGTGTCCCTGGGGCTAAAAAACTGAGCCACCCAAGCCCCAGGCTTAGAACTGAACAATCTTTCTCTGCCAGACCTCGAGCCTTGGGCGGAGAGTAGTGGCAGAGGCACCATCTTGGCCAGGTCACACCTGGAGGCTGGGAGGCCAGGGGCCCAGCAGGGTTTCACTTGATCACAGCTATAGGCTGGGCACTCAACACTCTCTCCACCAGCAGAGTTTGTGCTTGGCATGCATGCATGCCAATGACTGACAGTGCTCCACATGGTCATAACAAGCAGACCAGTGGTGGTGTCCCAGGGACCATCAAAGCTCAGTGAGCCGGGCCAGAAGCTTAGAATATAGCAATCCCCAGCTTTGTTGAGCCTAAGCCCACTGGCCACAGAGGCCAGAGGTCAGTGCTCTGCAGTATCAAGGGCTCACAATCAGCAGAGAAACAGTAGTGTCTGTGGAGCACTAAATCCCAACCAGCAGGCTGCAGGCCCTGAACAGAACATCATAGTCTCTGGCCCAGCTGAGTTTGGGCCTGGAGAGCATGGTGACCTGCAGCCAATCAAAGACTCCTGTTTTCCTGCACTAAGAACTGTATCTAGTTAAAGAGGCTTTGGGGGACAAACTCTGAAGTTTGATTATATGAGTCAGATTAGTAGAGGCAAATATATAGCCCCAGCATAGACCTTATTATAAAGGGATAACAAATAGACACAGGACTCACACACAAAGAGGAAGAAGATGCCAAGACAACAGAAACACAAACCTGAGAACTCTGAAGATATGAGAATGAGGAACAGTGAGGAAACAAACTCCCACAACTCAACAACAAGGGAGATTACCAATAGTGATTTGCAGGAAATGCAACAAGGAGCATTCCGAATTTTGATCTTCAATATTATGAAAGGCCTCAAAGAAAGTGTACAGGAAATGAAGGAGGGAATATAGGCTCTAAGAAGAAAGAACCAGAAAGAGGCTTTGAGCACAATGAAGGAGTCAATAAATGAATTAAAGACTGCAATAGAAACTAACTCTGGCAGGCAAGACCATATGGAAAACAAGGTATCACTCTTGGAAGACAGTTCTTTCAAAATCGAAAACAGTCAACAATACACAGAAGACATTACAACACAACCTAAACTTTCAAGAAATATGGAACAATATGAAACATCCTAATGGACAGATAAAAGGCATTGAAGAAGGTCTAGAAGCAAAAACCAAGGGTATCAGAAACCTCTTCAGAGAAATAATTTCAGAAAAAAGATGTGGACATCCACGTACAGGAGATATACAGAACACCATTAAGACAAGATCAAAGAATGCCCTCCCCACACCATGTAATAATTAAAATGACTAACATAGAGGCCAAAGAAAGAATTTTTTTTTTTTGCGGTACTGGGGATTGAACCCAGGGGTGTTCTACCTCTGAGCTACACCCCAGCCCTATTTTTTATTCTTTATTTTGAAACAGGGTCTCACTAAGTTGTGGAGGGCCTTCCTAAGTAGCTGAGGCTGGGCATGAACCTGCAATCCTCCTGTCTCAGCCTCCCAAGTACTGGGATTACAAGCATCCACCACCATGCCTAGCATCAAGGAAAGAATCTTAAAAGCAGCAAGAACAAAATAATGGGTGACATTCCAGGGCAAAACAATAAAAAATCACTCCAGACTTCTCAACCCAAGTCATGAATGCCAGGAGGGTCTGGTATGATGTACTCCAGACCCTGGAAGAAAACTTCCAACCAAGACTGCTATATCCAGCAAAGATATCATTCAAAATTAATGGATAAATAAAAACATTCTAAGACAAGCAGAAACTTAAAGAATTCATGACTACCAAGCCATCACTAGAGAAAATACTTAAAGAAATAAAACACAAAGAAGAAAAAAGAAGCAAATTCCAGAACTAGAGAAGAGGGTAACTCCACCAGGTGGGCAACTAAGCAAAAGAGAAATAACACTACATCAAACAGAAAATAAACTTGAAATGACAGGAAACAAAAATCGTATCCCAATAATAACCCTGAATGTCAAAGGTATTAACTCCCCAATTAAAAGACATAGACTGGCAATGTGGATTAAAAAACATAATCCAACTATAGACTGCTTGCATGAAACTCACCTTACAACCAAAGATATCCATATGCCAAAAGGTGAAAGGATGGAAAAAGATATACCATGCAGAAACCAAAAACAAGCAAGGGTAGCAATGCTCATATCCAACAAAACAAACTTTAAGCTAAAACACATCAGAAGAGACAAAGTGAGTCACTTCTTATTAATAGAAGGAACAATCCAACAAGAAGATATAATGACAATAAACATTTATGCAACAAATGTGGGTGCACCCACATTTGTAAAACAAACTCTTTGGTACATCAGGTCTCAAATAGACCCAAATATTGGGAGACTTCAACATACCACTCACATCACTAGATTGATCTTCCAGACAAAAGATGAGTAAAGACCCTTCAGACCTAAAGAACACTATAAACCAAATGGACCTAATATACATATACAGAATATTTCAACCAGCAACAGCTAAAAACACATTATTCTCAGCTGTCCATGGAACCTTCTCTAAAATAGATCACATCCTGGGCCACAAAGCAAGGACCAGCAAATTAAAAAAAATGTAATATAATTCTCTGAACCTTCTCAGATCACAATGGAATGAAAGTAGAAATCAACAACAGGAAGACCAAAAGAAATTACATAAATACCTGGACACTGAATGATACACTCTTGAATGAGGACTGGATCAGAAAATAAATAAGGGGATAAATAAAAAAAATTCCTGGAATTAAACGAAAATAGAGCCACAACATACCGAAATCTATGGGATACTTTGAAGACAGTGTTAAGAGGAAAATTTATAACACTGAGTGCCATAAGAAAAACAGAAAGTCACCAAAAAAGCAACCTAATGACACACCTCAAGGACCTAGAAAAACAGGAACAGTCTGATCCTAAAGCCAGTAGAAGGCAGAAGATAATTAAAATCATAGCAGATATCAATGAAATAGAGAATAAAAAACAATACAAAGGATCAACAAAACAAAAAGCTGGTTCTTTGAAAAAATTAACAAGATTGACAAACCCCTAGCCAACCTAACCGAAAGAAAGAGAGAATCAATCCAAATTATTAAAATCAGAAATGAAAAAGGAGACATCACCACAGATAGTGGGGAAATCCAGAGGTTCATCAGAAACTATTTTAAAATTTATATTCCAGTAAACTGGAAAACATGGGAGAAATTGACAGATTTCTAGACACATATAACTTACCTAAATTGAACCAAGAAGATATAGAAAACCTAAACCAACCAATAGCAAGCAAAAGATAGAAACAGCAATAAAAAGTCTGTCATCAAAGAAAATCACAGGTCCAAATAGATTTCCAGCTGAATTCTACAAAACCTTTACAGAAGAACTAAACCCAATGCTTCACAAGTTATTCTATGAAATCAAAAGAGATGGAATTCTTCCAAACTCCTTCTATGAGGCCAGTACCACATTAATCCCAAATCCAAATAAATATAACTCAAGAAAATAAAATTACAGACCAATATCATTGATGAATATAGACACAAAAATTCTAAACAAAATACTAGCCTTGCACATTCAAAATCGCATCAAGAAAATTGTACAACATGATCAAGTTGGTTTCAACCTCAAAAGCAAGTCTGGTTAAACATATGCAAATCAATACATGTTACTCACCACATAAATAGAACTAAGGACAAAAATCACAGGATCATCTCAATAGACGCTGAAAAGGCATTTGACAAAAATCCAACACCCAATTATGTTAAAAACTGCAGAAAATTGGAATAGAAGGAACATACCTCAACATCATTAAGGCAATATACAATAAACCCAAAGCAAACATCATATTGAATGGGAAAAAACTGCAGGAATTCCTTTAAAGTCAGGAACAAGACAAGGATGCCCATTATCACCACTCCTTTTCAATATAGTCCTTGAGACTCTTGCCAGAGCAATAAGACTAGAGAAGGATATCAAAGGAATTCAAATAAGAAAAGAAAAATTTAAATTATCTTTATTTCCAGATGACATTATCCTACATGTAAAAGACCCAAAAAACTCAACCAAAAGACTACTAGAACTGATTGACAAATTCAGCAAAGTAGCAGGATACAAAATCAACCTAAAAAAAATCAGTAGCTTTTCTATATGCCAACCATGAATCCACTGAGAAAGAAATCCGGAAAACATTCCATTCACAAGAACCATAAAACCAATAAAATACCTAGGAATAAACCTAACCAAGGAGGTAAAAGATCTCTACAATGAAAATTATAAAACAATAAAGAAAGAAATTAAAAATCATAGAAGATGAAAAGATCTCCCTTGCTCTTGGATAGGCAGAATAAATATTATCAAAATCGCTATTCTACCAAAAGTGATCTACAAATCCCTATCAAAATATCAATCCCTGCAATCCCTATCAAAATATCAATGTCATTCTTCACAGACCTATTGAAATCAGTCATAAATTTCATATGAAGAAACAAAATACCCAGAATAGCAAAAGAAAATCTCAGCAATAAGAACCATGCAGGAGGCATCATAATTCCTGACTTCAAATTATACTACAGAGCTATAGTAATAAAAACAGCATGGTATTGGCACAAAAACAGACAGATAGACCAATGGAACAGAATAGAAGATACAGAAAGAAATCCACACACTTATAGACAATTGATTTTCGACAAAGGTTCCAGACACATACGTTGGAGAAAAGACAGCCTTTTCAACAAATGGTGTTGGGAAAACTGGTTCTCCATTTGTAGAAAAATGGAACTAAATATTTACCTCTCACCCTGCACAGGAGTTAACTCGAGATGGATCAAAGACCTGGAAGTTAGACCAGAGATTGTGAAGCTACTAGAGGAGGGTGTAGGTCCAACACTCCAACATATAAGCACAAGTAGAAACTTCCCTCACAGCTCAGGAAATTAAAACAAGAATTAATAAGTGGGATGGCATTAAACTAAAAAGTTTCTGCCCATCAAAGGAAACCATTAAGAGTCTAAAGAGAAAGCCTAAAGAATGGGAGAAGATCTTTGCCAGCTATCCCTCTGATAGAGGACTAATATCTAGAATATACAAAGAACTTAAAAGACTTTACACTAAAAAAAAACAATCAAAAATAGGCAACTGAATTGAATAGACACTTCAGAAAAGAAGAGATACAAAATGGTCAATAGATACATGAAAAATGTTCAACATCATTAGCAATTGGGGAGATGCAAATCAAAACTAACCTGAGATTCCATCTAACCCCAATCAGAATGTCAATCATCAAGAAGTCAAATAACAATAAATGTTGG
>PVJS01033622.1:0-22057 GCA_004027185.1 Glis glis
TTGTAAAAAGTTAAGTTACAGCCCTAGATAGGATCAACTTATCTGTAGGTTGTAAATTTGGTTGTAAACCCTAACCTGGCCCTCACCCGGGTCTGCTGTGCCTATCAGTGACCATTAGCATTCCAAAAGTAATTGCTTTGCTGCATCCCCGTATCTTGCTTGCTTATCCTGAAGAAGACTCCTACAACTGCTTACACGAGCCATCTGTACCTGTTTTCTTTCCCTTATAAAAACCCCTGCTCCCTGGAGAAGGGCACAGATGAACTCAGAGGTCTGTTTGAGACCCGGGTCTCCGTCCCGGTCGGTTATTAAAGGCTTCTAATTTACTTTTAAACTTCTCTCGTCTCTCTGGTTTTTGTGACAACTCGGTTGCGGCACCTCAGTCTTCAACAGTATAATCTTGCATAAATCTCTTACTTTTTAGGCCTAAATGTTCTTATTTGTGAAATACATCTCCTGAGGCAGGAGCCTGAAGCCAGCATACTTGCAGGGCCCCGCTCCCTCTGAAGGCTGTAGGGGAATCCTGTTTTGCTTTGCCATAACTTCAGGTGTTTGCTGGAGACCATTGGTGTTCCTTGGCTTGGAGCTGTATAATTCCACTTTCTGCCTCCATTGTCACATGGCATTATCTCTGTGTGTCTCTGTCTCCATGGCCATCTTCTTATAAAGATATCAGTCATATTGGATTAGGGCTCTACACTATTCCAATGGCCTCCTTAGCTAATAACACCTACAGTAGTCCTATATCCATCCAGTAAAGTTATGTTCTAAAGTACTGAGGGTTAGGATTTCCATATATCTTTTTTAGGGGGGCAAAATTCAACCCATAGTAGGAATAGTAATATCTACTAATTTATTATGTTGTTGAGAGGTTTAAATTTGATAATGTATGATAATATATGTATGTTGCAAAATAGATTGTCATGCAATTTCATCTACCCTTACCTCTACCTAAGAGAGTTTCATTCAATCATTACACCCTTAGCCTACATATCTGATATACCCTCTTATAAAGGAGATAGCCTCCCACAAATGTTATATTTGAAATATGAATATGAAACATAATTATTTTTTCAACTGAACTTGTGGGACATCATCAATACCTAATATGATATATTTTAGTAATGGACTGCTATTTCTTGATTTCTTATAAAGATGTAACTAATGAGAGTTTAACTGAGTGCATACTATGTGCCAAGCATTCCTATAAATGACTTTTGAGAATTAGTTACCATTCAAAGGAGAATGTGATCATTCCTATTGTATTAGTCAGCTTTTTGTCACTGTGATCAAAATGCCAGAAAAGAACAACTTAGAGGAGGAAAGGTTTATTTTGGGTTACAGTTTCAGAGGTTCAGCCACGGTTGGCTGGCTCCAAGGCAGAAACATCATGGCAGAGGGCATGCCAGAGGAAATTCATTCAGCTCATGGCAGCTGGGAAGCAGAGAGAGAGAGAGAGATGAAGGGACCAGGAATAGATATAATCCTCAGTGCCACACCCTCAGTAATGTACTTCCTCAAGCCACACTCCACTTGCCTATAGTTACTCCCAGAAAATCCATCCAAATTATTAATTCATCAATGGATTAATCCACTGTTGAGGATAAGCCTTCAGGGTTCAATTATTTCCCCTCTGAACATTGCTGCATTACTCATGAGGTTTGGGGAGGCATTCCAGATACAAACCATGACACTAATTTTAACAGATGAGGAAATTGAGGCACAGCCATGTTAACTGCCTTGCAAAAAATTGCAGTATGGTTTTATATCACAGGTTCTCAACTTCTACCCTATTTCTCTCTCTCTCTCTCTCTCTCTCTCTCTCTCTCTCACAGAGAGCATACACATCAATAAGTAAAGGAAAGAGCCATTTCCACTTTTCTCTCCTTACTTGCCCTAGTTCTGGCTGAAATCATAAAATGTTTCACCATGCCTCAAGGGACAAATTACATACTAAAATAAACTGACAGTGTCTCAACTCAAATGACCGCTTTTTAGGTCCTTAATCCATGTTCTTTGGAAAGATGAAGGGAACAGTTTCTTCCATTGTCCTGATTTCTTTATCTAAAATTCATCATCATGAAACTTAACCTAATTCACATAGTTTGACTTTGTTATACAACTATGGAAAATTAAATTAAAAACAAGGAAAGAGTTTAGGTTTAAAACATGACTTCTAAAATCCCACATCAAACTTGCAGCAATTTCGAAGGGCTATATTAAATGCGTGCCAGCGTCATGGAGCAAAGGTTACTTATGCAGGGCTATTAGCTCAAGCCTTCCTCTGCTGGCCTTTTCTGTCCCGCCACTTGCCCTTTGGCCATCTGGTTACCATTATGCTCTCTCCAGTGCATATGGAGGGAAGAAGTCAGTTTGTGAAAGGTGCACTTGTCATGCAATTGCCCTAGGCAAGCATTTTGTGCTCTAAAGTGGTTAAAGCATCATTGGGAGGAAGCATTTGTCAACATTCTGAGATTGTTCTCGATCTAAACTACCTGGGTGATTGTTACCATGTGCAACAAAATACTATTTGAATATTAGGAGCAAAAGCACATAGCAAGCAAGGAAGGAAATTAGCTCTTTACCTGTAAGTATTAGTGGTTATAATGAATGAAATTATCACCAGCCAGACATGCAGGTTACCACTCTGCAAGAGTGTCCCCAGGCTACTCTCTGGATGTGAAACATAAGGTGGAAAAAATGTAACCATGAAGTGGAGTTCATCCCTCCTCTGAATAACAGACCTGTGCTTTCAGGCCTCTAAGAGATGTTTCCACATGGGTGTGGCACAGGCAGTTCTGACCCATTAGACTCCAAAACAAACACTGTCCTTCCTTAGCCAACACTTAGCACTCTAATTATGCATTTAAGGCGTCTCCTTGGACTGTCTTACATACCTGCACATTGTTATCTAATCCTTAGAAAATGTTTACCTGTTTTATTTTGCTCACTTCTGATGACCCAAACTATATTTTTTGGCAATGCCAATTCTCTCTTGTCCTTCTAATTCTATCTTTATGTTTAATATACTACTTTATTGAGCTCCATTCTAAAGCATTTGTATTGCTACTTTGTGCTTTTGACTAGTGAGAAATATTTTTCTCTTATTAATCTGTAATAGTAAGTAGAAGCCACAAGTGAGTAAAAATGCCCCATAAATCTTTCTAATGAGTTTTCTGCAATATATTCAAAATACAAAATTTCTAAGAGTCAATTACATTTAGAGAAAGCATTGTAATTATATTAAAATGAGATTATTCTATTATTTATAAACATAATTATGAGAATTTTTTAAAAAATTTCAAAATATCCTCTTACATGATAATGGTTGGAAATGGAGGATATACCTATGGTACCTGACACCTACCTAACATTTTATTTATAGTTGAAGAAGAATGAATAGAAAAAAAATTTGAAAAAATTATTACTTTCACTTTAGTCTGAACACAATACTGAAATGTCGTTCAAATTTATTACTATAAAACACACAAGAAACCAGGTGTGGTGGTGCACACCTGTAATCCCAGTACTTCGGAGGCTGAGACAGGAGGATCGCAGGTTCAAGGCCAGTCTCAGCAATTTAGTGATACTCTCAGCAACCTAGCAAGACCCTGTTTCAAAAAACAAAAAATAAAAGGGGTTAGTGATGTAGCTCAAAGCTATCATCCCCTTAGATCCAACCCTCAGTACCACTAAATAATAAATAAATAAGTCAATAAATAATAAATCACAAGAGTTTAATCAGTGCTTTATGAATGCAAATTTATAAACCCCATGAGGGTAAAATTTTTCGTCACTGTTCTATGACTTGTGCCCAGAATATCCACAGGACACAGTAGGTCCTCAAAAACTCTTAGTTTCCCTTTCATGTTAACCCGTAATTAAAATGTTGCATTTGTGAGAATTTACTGCTATTTCACTGTGTAAACTTTAGGAAAATGATGATCCATCAAATTTCACTTCACCTCGATAGCAAACTAATGAGCTGGATGCAATTAACATTCCCCTATTACAGATGAGTACACTTTAGCTTTGACAGGATAAATAACCTGCCTAATAGAACAAAGCTAGTAAATGTAGCCACTGGGATTCAAACCCAGGTAATTGGGTTTTAGAGCCTGAGTTTTTTTTCTTTTCCTTTTTCTTTCTTTTCTTTTCTTTTCTTTCTTTTTTCTTTTCTTTCTTTCTTTCCTTTTTTTTATGGTACTGGGGATGGAACCAAGGGCATTCTACCTCTGAGCTATACTCCCAGCCTTTCTTTTAGATTTTTTGTTCTTAAACATGGTCTCATTAAGTTGCTGAGGCTGGTCTTGAACCTGCAATCCTCCTGTCTTAACCTCCCAAGTATTGGGATTACAGGTGTGCTTCATCATGCCCAGTGAGACTTGTGTGTGTGTGTGTGTGTGTGTGTGTGTGTGTGTGTATGTTGCTAGGGATTGAACCTAGGGACATTCTACCTCTGGGCCATACCCCAGCCCTATTTTATTTTTTATTTTGAAACAGGGTCTCACTAACTTGCTGAGGACCTCACTAAGCTGAGGCTGGCAACGAACCTGTGATCCTCCTGTCTCAGCCTTCCAAGTACTGGGATTTTAAGTGTGTGCCACCACGCCCAGCTTGAGCCTGAGCTTTTTAGCCAGCACCCTCTACTACTGGTAGAAATAATCTAGTATATTATGTAAGACCCTGTCAGACATTATACATGTACTCTTTCTAAATAGAAATAATCTTACAGAACAGATATTATTTTCCTGATGAGGAAACCAATGCTTAAAGAAGTGCTTGGCCCAATGTCATAGACCATACATGAGAGGGCAGGGGTCCATGGACATTGGGAATTGAAAACCCATATGTTTTCCATTACACTATGCTGCCTCTTGCTACTTCATGCTACCTCTCACACAGCCAGAGTGTGATTTGGGCTCAAAAGCATGGCATGCACAATAGAGTGGGAGTGGTACTAGGAGGAGAAGTTGTTCCTTAATCCATTCCTGGCAACATGTAGCCTTACTGCCTGGATAAATGAATACATATCTTTGCACGCTATTAAACTAAACCAACTTGAAAGTGACTGAGAGATTTCATAAGAAGATAAGATCTCTCTGAAGCTACTGGACTTCCTAAAATATTTATTGAAAATTTAGGTATAGCAGAAATTATTTTCAAACTCTGCTAATGCTTTAGAAGGGACAAAGAAGATGTATTCTTCTTAGGATTTATCTACACAGTATTTTTTTTTCATTTTTCATTCATATAAACCCTTCCCACATGCCCGACGATGCCTCTAAAGGTTTGGTGCTCAGTTTTTAGCAGGAACAGCTGGAGCAGGATCAACAGCAGATGGAGCAGGCAGCGGAAAAGAACCCAGAGGACTCTCAGAACTGAGGGTGAGTGAGGTCAGGAATCAGGTGAGAGGACAGATGCAGAGTGGGAAGAGCAGCAAGGCTCTGGGAAGCAAACCACCTTCCTATCTACCTTTCTGTGAAATGGGTGGATCTTAATAGCAGCACCACGGGTGGCACATGATAGTATTTCAAGGTTCCTTCTTCCAAACCAAGTAAAGGATTTGCTTTGTGGAACAGTAAATTTGTGCCCCAAATGGATGACTGCACTTCCAGAAATGACATTAAATTCCATTGGTCTATCAGACAGGAATCTTTGCTTCATCATGCTGGTTTAAGCAAAGGGGGAATTTATTGATTCACGTTACGTGGAAATGCCCAACAGAAAGGCTAGCTTTTAGGCATTGTTTGGTTTAGGGCCTCAAACACTGTTCTGGGAACTCAGTGTCTCTATCTCTCAATAAGTAGAAAAGACTCAAGGTAGCCCCAAACTCAACGAATCCACTAAAGACTCTAGCTAAATCAGTCTTTACTTGTTGGTGTGCCAGAAAAGTACCTGGATGGATGCTGATTGGCCAAGCTTGGATCACATGCCCATCTCTGCACCAATTAATGTCGCTCGGAAGACAATGTTGTCATTTATCCACCAGTTAAGAGGGAAACAAGATCTACTTCATCCTCATCTTCAGTAATTAGTACTAATTAGTGGAGATTCCCCATAACAAAGGAGTAAGAGGAAGAGCCATGCAGGAATATGACAAAAGATGTTTATACTAACTGCTCTGCATTTATTTCTGCATGTTTCACGTTCCTAAGAGTCTGAGGCTGAAAAATGCATCTAATTATGTTTTTCCCTTTGTGTATTCACTTAAAAGTGGTAATAATGGGTAGCATTTATCATTTGCTACTATCTGCCATTCTGCGAAGCATTTTATATATGTTTTCTCATTTAAATCCTACAACAGCCTTATCATTATTACCATTTTGCAAATCAAGAGATTGGAGTTCAGAGAGGTTAGCTTGCTCAAGGCCACACAGAAAGCAATATTTGCTGTGAAAGAATTTATCCTACTTGGTGGTAGTTACCATGTCATTTTAATTTCTGCAAATGGTCACCATATATATGACACCATCATTAATACTCTGGGTCTCCATCAATAGTGATATTAACAGTAATGAGTAATAGAGGTATCATTAAACAAACAATAATAACCCCCTAATTACTAACATTTATTTGACATTATGTGCCAGAGACTAATGTCCATTTTTTTCTCTATAGCAGCCATAAGGATTTTTCAAAAGTATACATCAAATCAGGTCATCCCCTATTTAAAATTCTCCACTGACTCATTTTGAACTTAACAATGAAACCCAGACTTCTTACCCTGGGCTAAAAGGCTCTGCTTCTCTCACTAAGCTCAGCTCGCACCCGCTTTGCCCTGTTCATTTTGCAACACATCAAGTTCTTTTTCAGTTCCTCACATTTGCACTTCCCTGTCATCCTCTGCAAGTTTTTGCAGTGTGTGTGTGTGTGTGTGTGTGTGTATGTGTGTGTGTTTGTGTGTGTGTCGCGCTTTTGCTGTTGTTTTTGTAGGACTGATTCCTGCTTATACTTCAGATCTCAGTTGAAATGCCACCTGAAAGAAAGGCTTTCCAAGAACGCCTATGGAAGCTGGTTTCTTACTCACACATCCTCTTAGTTATTTTCTTCCTGCTGCTTACAGTCTGACATTGTCTGACATTGTTCCTCACATGTCCTCAGCAGCTTGACCACAGAGCCAGGCACACAGGAGGCGCTTAGCACTTTGGGAGAAGAGGATTGTTCACAGCATCCTGTGAACTGGACACTATTGGAATCCTAGTTTATACCAATAAGGAAATGAGAGGTTAGAGGGTCTTAGGTGAAGCATCCAAAAGTTGGATCTGTAGTAAGCACTGGAGCCCATACCCCAGAGCCTGCCCACTTACTGTCCTTCTTGGCTCCGGGTTTTCCTAGATTCTAGTTAAAATTGGAACTGAATAGTCTTGATTTGTTTGTTTGTTTATGGTACTGGGGATTGAACCCAGGGACATTCTATCTCCGAGCTACATCCCCAGCCCCATTTTATTTTTTATTTGGAAACAGGGTCTTGCTAGGTTTCTGAGACTCTTGCTAAGTAGCTGAGCCTGTCCTTGTACCTGTGATCCTCCTGCCTTACCCTCCCAAGTACTGGGATTAGAAGTGTGCACCACCATGCCTGACTGCAACTGAATAGTCTAGTAAGATCCCAATACCATTTTCCCTCGAGGGAAAAATATTTGAGTCATTTATAAAGTATAAGGCAGGGATGTGTCATGTCTTTAGCTCTTAGAAATTTTCTTCACTTTGCAGAACTATTCTTGGCACTTTAATGACTCAGTATCAACAACATGAATTTTATTACAACTGTTCAATTCCTGAAAACATTTCAGGCTCTACATAGCTTTGCTAAATATGAAACAAATTACATCGTGGATGCAATCTGTCTTATTGAGGATCTTCAATTAACCCATTATCTAACTATGAATAGACCAGATGTGGTTGAGTCCTCCTCCCCTCTTTTCACTCTACCCTTACAAAAAATGGCATATGTCACTCTTCAGACTAACTCTGGTATTTATTTCCTAGCCTAGATGAAGAGACCAGTTAGTTACTCTTTTTATTTTTTGGTACTGGGTTGAACCTAAGGGCATTCTACCCCTGAGCTACACCTCAGCCCTTTTTATCTTGAAACAGAGTCACTAAGTTGGCAAGCCTGGCCTTGAACCTGTGACCCTCCTGTCTCAGCCTCCCATGTATTGGGATTATAGGCATGCACCACGACACCCAGTTTGTAATCATCTTTTAAGTAGTAACTACTGAACTTGGACCTAGCCTTTCTTCCCCTAATCTATGAAGTTATCTCCATTCGTGAGCAGAATGATTTGGAGAGAAGAACAAGAGTCAGAAACCCATTGTTTGCACTGGGGTTGTAATATTACCTAGCTGTCTTACCTCTCTATAGGGGAGCAAAAGGGGAAAGAAAGGAAGACTGTGTTCCCACTTGGTGTCACTTGATATTCATATCTTTATTTATTTTACTCCCAAACCAATTAGGTCACTGTTATCACTATTTTGAGTGGAGAGAACAGATTCATGCAAGTTCTATCAATCTCCAAAAGGAGAAGGCAGTAGTAGATGACAGAGACAGGATTCATAGCTAGGTGCCATTGATTTCCAAGCCTGGGACAGACCTCCACATCACACTAGAGGATGGCATTATGTGGTGGAAAGGACAGATCAAAAGGTGTCTGGGTCTCGGTGTTTTAATCTGGGAAATGAGATGATTGGGAAAGAATTTCTAAGGGTCCCATTTAAGCAAACTTATATGTCTACATTTCCATAACTTACCCACAAAGCCTGATTTATCCATAAATGTTTATCAAATAAATCGGAAGGAATCCTGAATGTGACATGGGGAAGGGCATGAAACACAGGCAGAAACTGAGAGGGGATTCTACCAGCAAAGGGGCAATGATGCAGCGGAGACAAAGGAAGGCGGCTCCCTGTAGTAACTCAAGTGTGTGTGTGTGTGTGTGTGTGTGTGTGTGTGTGTGTTATTGGGGATAGAACTTAGGGGTGTTCTACCTCCAAGCCACACCACCAGCCTTATTTTTATTTTGAAACATGGTCTCACTAAATTGCTGAGGCTGGCCTCAAACCTGTGATCCTCCTGCCTCAGCCTCCCAAGTACTGGGATTACAGGTGTGAGCCACCATGCCTGGCTCAAAAGTATTTTTGAATAAATGAATAAACTTTAAGTAAATTCTTTACTATATAGTGAGCTACTGAAAGTTTTCTCTTCTCCTCAGCATTCTCCCAGCCTGCCAGGTGCCCACTCTGAGAGCAATAATGGAGCATGGTACTCCGCAACCCGCCCACAATTTCCCTTCCTGAAAAGCACGGGAGGTGGGGAGGGAGGTGAGGCTAAGGGGCAGAGTCAGGAGGGAACAAGTAGTTGCCAGTCTCTGTGAATTCTATCCCAGAGAAAGCACCTACCAGGGAAGTGAGCCCAAACCTGGAATGTCATTTGTTCTCTTTGTCATGGCCAATATCACATTGTGATATGGTTTGTGTCTTAGGTTGCCACATAATAGAAGTAAAAACGGCAAGTGCTCATTTAAATTTCAGATAAACATGAAATAATTTTTAGTATGTCCCATGCAACATTTGTAACATATTTTTCCATAAAAATTATTCACTGTTTATTTGAAATTCAAATTTAACTGACTGTCTTGTGTTATTTTCAGGAAGCCCAATCAGAGTCATTTTTTAAAATGTGCTGGTAACGTTGCTCTCATTCATAGGTGGGATCAAGCGAACCCTCTGCAGCCTGAGGGATTGGGCAGGCTTTTGTTCCCCACCAGGCTGGGGCTCTGAAGCTGCTGCCACCAGAGTCTGCCTCCAGGGAGGTGACTTTTGGGACTTGGCACACCAAAAGAATGTGGGAAATGGGGTGAGAGAAAAAGGAGCTGAAGAAATGACTTAAAGGTCTCGGTCTGCTCCAGCCTTCCGGATAGGTTGCAGGAAGAATTTCCATATATGTCTCTTTCATAATCTGAGACTGATGAGGGAAATCTGAAGTCACACTGTGAATATTGCTTTTCTTGCCCTTGACTCTCCTAATTTTGCTACTTTGCTCCCTGCAGCCCTCTCATCTGCTGACCACTGTGGCAGCTTCCTCTCTCCTCTACCCACCTAAAGAATTCCTGCATGGTAACTTCCTCAAAGAAGTAAAGTCAGAATGCTGTAGTCTAAATTTAGACCCATGTTTATAGCAGCACAATTCACTATAGTCTAATTATGGAACCAAACTAGGTGTCCATCAACAGATGAATAACAGAAACATCATACATATACACAGTGAGATTTTACTCAGAAGAACAAAATGATGTGGTTTGCAGGAAAATGGATGGAAATATACTAATATTCTAAGTGAGATGAGCCAGTCTCAGAAAGCAAAGGGTCCTATGTTTTTTCTTGTAAGTGGAAGCTAGAAAGAAAATAGAAAAATGAAAGGGTCATCAGATGAATGAGGAGAGAGACCAGTGGAATAGTGGAGGGAGGGAGGGCAAAGAGAACGGAGGAAGGAAACAGTTCAAATAATGCTGTGTCTATATATGACGGCATCACTACCAATCTCACTAATGCATCTTACTAATGCGTATGCAGAGGGAAATACAGCAAGTGATGTGTGTATGTATGAAAGTATCGTTTTGAATCTCACTATGATGAATAATTGCAATGAACCAATAAAAGCATAAAATAAATAAAAAGGAATACTTTATAAAAGCATGCTATCCTTGTGTCATATTAATTTATCTACTTTATATTATGTATGAGTAAGAAAATCAGCCTCTGATGTTGTCTGGATATCCAATGTTTCACTATTTATTAAGGGTTTCTTTCCTCTTAAAAAAAGAATTCCTACATGGTTAATTTTATATTGGAAAACAAGGATATTCTGGTAAAAAGGTAACTATCACTTCCAAATAACTCAGCTCTCTCCCTCCCCTTTCCACATCCACAAGACCTCATGTTGCATATAATTTGCTAAAAATTGTAGCATTGCAATCAGTATCACAGTGTAGGGTAATAACTTCAGAAATAAAATAAAGTGATAATGAATAATAGTTTTAAAAATGTGTAAACACAGTTGCAAATATTGAATTTTCTTATAGAAATATTTCTAGAAACTGCAACTTAACAAACAGTTCACTTTTTCTTGTGGCTTATGCAAAAAAAATCCGCTCACTTCTGTCTTGGTGTTGGGTCAAACTGTACAATGCTTTGGGCAGGAGGGGTATTATCCAAATATCCAAGTAGGCTTTGAAATTTGTATTAATTAAGCCTCTTTTTCAGAGGTTCAGCTTTATCTCAGGAAGAAAGAGGAGGTCAGGGACATTTTGGAAGAGCTGGGAAGGATTTCTTTTCCTCCTGTCTCCACCACCCATGCTCAAGGAGCTGCTTGGTTCTATTGCCAGCGACAGGGTGTTCACCCTTTTTAGCCTCCTTAAGGACTGAGGTCTCCAGGACCTAAAGAGGAGACTTTTTAATGGTGGGCTTTTCACTGCAGCAGGTGTCACTGCTTGGAGTTCTTAGGTCATCTATAGCAGTGGCCAGATGGGTAGGGAAAGCAGCTCCAACCCTGGCTCTTAACAGTGTGAGCTCTATTTTTCCCATTCTTCCTCTTCCCTTCAGAGGAAAGAAAGACAGTAACAATTGGCAAGCTGTCTTCCAGAGCCAATACTAAATTAAATGACTGCAACTGCCACCCACAACCAGGCTGTTACGACGTGAATTCATCAGCCAACAGTGTAGTAACAAACAGAATTTGTTCTTTTGTGGAGAACAGAAGTGTTTCTCTTGAGTCTCTTCAATGTTTAGTTTTTTTAGAAAGGTATTAGGGACCAATGGTAGAGTGTTTTGTTTTATCAGGCAGCTATTAGGAGTCTTTATCCTACAATAGTCATGGTTGTTATTATCACTAGGATTGCAGATAAAAATAAAAATATATGGACGTTATTTGTTTAAGTTCAAAGGAAATATTATGTTCTAATAAGGAGACTCAAGCCAAACTCCATGCTGGAGAGATGAGAACCAGGAGGCAAAGCACATTGAGTCATTCCTGTCCTTCCAGGTCAACAGGGATGCTGAGTGGAGCAGATTGGGAAAGAGTGGGAAGCAACTAAACCTTATATTATTGCAACTGCTTTAAAAACCATCAGAAACCATTACTATTTAGCCTCACTTTTATTTGGCCATTTGAATAAAACATTTTAAATTCCATAAATTTGTAATGCTTTTTTTTCTACTTGCAATTCAAAATTAAATTCTATACTTGCTAATGTATCATGAATTTCGCCACAGATCTTTTTGTTTCCCATTTGTTATTAATGTCTTACTTTAATAGATAACAGACTTTCCAATAAGCAAATATTTTAAAATTCATGGGATTTATGGGTTGAGTCTACATTTTACTATAAGACTGGCATTAATTCATATTTAGGGAGAAGATGGACTTAATCAACTTTACTTAAATTTGTCTGTTGATATGCCAGCTTTCTGGTTTTATAACTTCTGGGAAAAAGAATGAATTACAAGTATGTTCAAAGACCTTGTCATTCCTCCATTTCTTTATAATTATTAAAACATTTTAGATCAAATAATAAAAATGGAAAAGGATAAGTATTGTTGCAAGTTTGAAAGGATTTTTTCCAGTGGAAATGGATTTTTTTTTGGTACTGGGGATTCAGCCCAGGGGAGTTCCACCTCTGAGCTACACCACCAGCCCCATTTTATTTATTTACTTATTTATGAAACAGGGTCTCACTAAGTTGCTGAGGGCCTCACTAAGTTGTCGAGCCTGGCCTCGAATCTGTGATACTCCTGTATCAGCCTCCCAAGTACTGGGATTACAGGTATGCAACACAACACTTGACTCTGGAAATGGATTCTTTACTTGTATTTTTCTCCTAATTTGCCTTCCAACCTTAGATTTAGGGAGAAAAGACTCTAAGAGCCTAGGACATAAGGGGAAAAATAATTAAAAATCTCCTCCCTTAATCATTTATCTTTTCTTTCTTCCCTATGGTCCTAGACATGAGTAGGATTTTCTATTTCAACCAGGATTCTGGGGGTAGGTTTTAAAATAGCCCTTTAAAATTGGTTGAAAATCACAACAATATCAATAAATAAAACTGATAGATGAATAAATGGAGAACAATGATATCAGATCCATGGAGAAGATCTTTAGCACATGTACAAAAAGTTAAACAATAATGTAAAATGAGTAGAACTATGCTAATTAGATTTAATATGTTATAAAGGAAGAAATCTCAGAAATAGCTATCTTCTATTAAAAAGAACAAGGTAGGATCAAAAGAGAGGACCAAAATATGAAATTGAAATACAGTGAAGCCAGGCATGGTGGCACATGCCTGTAATCCCAGTACTTGGGAAGCTGAGACAGGAGAATCACAGGTTTGAGGCCAGCCTCAGCTACTTAGTGAAACCATGTTTCAAAATAAAAAATAAAATAAAATAGGGCTGGGGGTGTAGCTTGGAGGTAGAATGCCTCTGGGTTCAATCTTCAGTACCAAAAAAAAAAAAAAGAAAGAAAGAAAAAGAAAAGGAAAAAGAAATACAGTCAAGCATTGCTTAATGATATGTTGGTCAACAATGAATGGCCTATGTGTTGGTGGTTGTATAAAATTATAATGGAGCTAAAATAGTGATTGCACAGTGGTGTCCCAGCCATTTGAACACTGTGGAGCAATGTATTTGTGGTGATGCTGGTGTAAACAAACCCATTGTGCTGCTAGCCATGTAAAAGTATAGCAAGCACAACTATGCATAGTACACACTTCTTGATAATGATGAAAAATGACTGTTACTGGTTTATGTATTTGCTTTGCTATACTATACTCTCCTTTTTGTCAGTATTGGAAAGTGTACTTCTACTTATAGAAAAAACAAGTCAACTGTAAAACGCCTTTAGGCAGGTCCTTCAGGAGATTTTCCAGTAGATGCATTATTATCACAGGAGGAGGCAGGTCCATGCCCTGAAAACCTTCCAGTAGCACAAGTTGTGGATGAGGAAGACAGTGGAATTGGTGATCCTGATCCTGTGTGGACCTAGACTGATGTGTGTGTGCTTGTCTTCATTTTACCGAAAAAGTTAAAATTAAGAACAAAAATTAGGCCAGGTGTCATGTTACACACCTGTAATCCCAGTACTTGGGAGGCTGAGATGGGAGGATCGCAGGTTTGAAGTCAGCCTCAGCAACCTAGTGGGACTGTCAGCAACCCTGTGAGACCCTGTTTCAAAATAAAAGACAAAATAAAATAAAATAGAGCTGGGGGTGTAGCTCAGAGATAGACCATCCCTGTACCACACACATACACCCCCCCAAAAAACCCAAACAAAACAAAACAAAAATACTTATGGTATGAGGATAAAAGGAAAGAAAATATTTTTGTACAACTGGGCACTGTTGTTTCTATTTTAAGTTGTTTTATTACAAAATTCAAACAGTTAATAAACTGAAAATGTTTATGAAGTACAGCAGTCACCGTTAGCTAAGGCTATTTTATTATTGAAGAAAGAAAATCATTTTGTGTATTTATGTACTTATTTATTTTTTGGTACTGGGGATTGAACCCAGGGGCTTTCTACCTCTGAGCTACAACCCTGGTCTCTATTTTTTATTTTGCAACAGGGTCTCGCTAAGTTGCTTTTCATCTTTTATATTGTATATTAATGTGCCTTTTCTATATTTAGGTATGTTTAGGTGCACAAATCTTTATCATTGTGTTACCACTGCCTATAGCATTTTTTACAGGCTGTTTATTACCACAGGTACTACAAATATGCTGCACAGGTCTGTAGCTTATCACATAGCCAAGGTGCTAACAGACTAAACCATCTAGGTTTGTGCAGAGACTATGACATTCACACAATATTGTAATCACCCAATGACACATTTCTCAGGAAATATCTCCTGTCACTCGGCGATGCACAACCGTAGAACAAATGAAATTAATATTGAAAACAGTAAAAGGTAATAGGCAGTAGAGATTATGTGAAGTTAAACAGGAAATAAATATGATAAATATCCAGAACATGAATCCTGAAAAAAATGTGAGCAAAGATGTCAGAGCAGAAGCTAGAATGTGGAGACCTACTTTATAAGTAACCAGAGTTGCTGAATAATAATAATCATAGACTAAATAATTAGTTGATAGAGTAGGACAAAAAAAGCAAAAAAAAAAACCCTTCAGAACTGGAAAAAGACTAAAATTACATATATGTGTGTGTGTGTGTGTGTGTGTGTGTGTGTGTGTATTGCTGTACTCTATAAAAATAAGTAGAAATTGACATCAAAACACATGGCTAATAAAGATAAATCAAAGTTTTACATGTATGCAGTTTAACGAGACAATTAATTCTACAAGGAAGAGAAAAAAGATTTTCCTCTCTAACCTTGATTTCCATTCCTCAGAGGAAATACTTGAAACTCTTAGAAGTTTTTGATTTGGTTATAAATTTCTAAATATGTAAGTTCTAAGTATTATACTCCTATTTCCAGTTTATGTTTAGTATTAAATATTATCCATTGGCTTCCTGCTTGACAGATAAAGATTGAGCTATCTTGACCCTCTTCAATAGATAAACACTTAACTTCCTCTATTCTTTTCCTTCCAAGAAACGTATTACAATTTTGAGTTAGAGCAATACATGGTGTTATTGTATCCCCAATTCTGATTCCAAGTTGTCTGCACCTGACCATTTGACTGCCTTCGCTGTGAGGAGTTAGATTCGCTCTTTATTCCAGTGCTCTTAAATTATATAATGACACAAATAAGGATTTCCCCCTGTTAATGTGTTGAGAATCTGTGAATCTGTTCAGTTTGAAAATTCTTATACTTCGAGTCTATGAAATTCTTAGCTCTCTCTGTTCTCTTTTAGGAATTCCTGTCACTCGAATATTCAGTGGAGTTGACTGATTCCCAATTTTCCTTAAGTTTTGCACTTCTAATTTTCCTTTCTTTAGTTGCACCTTCTAAGAGATTTTGTCAATGCTACACTTCAATTCTTTTTATATTTTCTTCTATTTTTTGTTATCTTAGTTTTTAAGAGTTCTTTTTTCCTTATATTATGAATATTCCTTCTGTTCTTATTTCACACATATATAGCCTTGTCTCATCTCTCTGAACAAACACTTTCCAACATTTTATTTGGCTTCCTGCACTGAAATCTTTTCACTTCAAAATTATTTTCTCTGTTCTGTTTTGTTCGAGTGAGAAATTTTCCTATTAGGGACTTTTCTCAAATGTATCATGGAGTGCATGCTAATATTTACAACTAAGGCAGTAAGAAGTCCACCAGGAGGAGCAGCTTTCAACATGCAGCACTTCACTCCACAGCTTGTTTTCGTAACGGTACATCTTCCCTAGATTCTGCGTCATGCTCCCAAGACAAGAATATCCTTGATTTATTCTCTTTAGGAAGTAAACATTTAGATTTGCATGAGACATGAGATGGGCAAATGCCAGTTACCTGACTTAGGAAAGGGATGGGGAATTTTGAATTTTTAAAATGGATTTTTAGTCAGGCATGGTCATGTACAACTGTAACCCCAGTACTGGAGAGACTGAGACAGGA
The DNA here is from genome assembly GCA_004027185.1 of Glis glis. NCBI lineage: Eukaryota > Metazoa > Chordata > Mammalia > Rodentia > Gliridae > Glis > Glis glis. The sequence continues at coordinate 16,568 of PVJS01033622.1, forward strand.
GGAATGCAATTCCAAGCCAACCTCAGCAACCTGGGAAGACCCTTTTTTAAAATAAAAGTAAATAAATAAATAGGACTGTAGCTTGGAGGTAGAATGCCCCTGGGTTCAATCTCAACTACCAAATATATATATATATATATATATATATATATATATATATATATATGCTGTTTCCAGTCCTAGAGGTATATTCTTTGTTTCAGTGAAATTGATGTCTCCATTCTTGAAGTTTTCTGGTGGTTTCTGTGATTCTAATGGTCTCTCTTTTGTTGTATCTTCCTCACTTTGCCAAATCAAATGCTTGGATTCTCAGTTTCCCCAATTTCATTCTCTCATTCCCATTGTTCATGTGGGGATGACAATGCTCCACCATTTATTTGTTCTTTTTACTGTCAGTAGGGTAATGGAGGAAACAGTGGTAAAGAATAGAGTTCAGTTTATCCTATGTAAATAGAATTAACTATTTTAACTTAAAAACAAACAAACAAATAAAAGAACCCTACAATTATTGGTCTCAAGAGAGCAAGGAATTCAGATTACTTCTTTTGGATTAAAAAAAAATCAGGCTAGCTTTGAATTTCTCTTCTGCAAGTACAAATTGCTTTGGTTCTGTGCTGTTTTAAGACCTCCTTAATCCTCCACTTTCCACTTTTGCTTCTCAGATAATGTCAATTTTCCCCTAAATTTCTTGATTAAATGGAACTCTTGTGTCAGGTCCTTGGTTTCTAGTTAAGCCACATTTATGGGTTCCTAAGGAAGGCTCTCTGCCATAGAATAACTTTAACGGAGTTTGACATTCTGCCATTTAATAATGGAATATACACAGTGTCTAGAAGGCTTTTAAAGTTTCACAAATCCTTATTAAAATGCAAATGCCTAAGGATGGGATAACCTCCTAAGCTATTAGCAATTACTCTGGTCAAGAAAGTCCAGAGCCAGAGGGAAGTGCAGCTGATCATGTGTACTGACCTTTAGCATCTCAGAAGTTTTTCTATTTGGCCTTTATGTTGTATTGCTTTAATTTAGTCATTTATTTTATGGCAGTCCTTTGACTTTGGCTATTGCTTTTTGCTTCAATTGTTCCAAATGTGGTTTCTGATATGGGTTTATCTTTTTTGTAGCTATTTTTGTTTTGCTGTTTCTATTTCTTCCTTTCCACTTGAGTTTAGCACACTTGGGCATTTTGGAGGTTGGATTGATTCAAAGGCTACTTTAGGCACTTAATTGTTCATGTTTCCCCTCTTAACCAGCAGTTACTGGTGAGTTGGTTGTCTTATTAGATCATGGATGACCTGTTCATTCAGTTTCTATTTTCTCTTCCCTGATCAATCTTTTCACTGATGCTTCACATTAATTGATTAATACAGATTGTAGAACAGTACTCTAATTCCTTGTTATCTTACTCATTCCTAAGAAAAATATTACAAGGTAAGCTTAAAATAGGTAGAAAGAGGAAAGGCCAGTTTAAAATAATGAATGCAATAAAGTTTTAATTTAAAATAGTATTAGCAACCCTGTTCTCAATCCATTATAAAAGGTTTCAAATTATAAAATTTATAGTCTCTGAGATCAGTTGCTCTAGCTTATGAGGACACAGAGAGTCTCTAAAGTGTAATTTTCTATTATATACTCACACGAAGCAGGCAGGGTTTTTTTCTCCAGCAGAGTCCCTTTTATGTTTTCCTTGGAAAAAGGCAAACTATTAGTTTCTAGTCATTTAACTGAAAATACCTTTGCAATGATCTTCACAGCTAATGCATTTCCTTAATGGTTTTCACATAGAAATAGTTTTAAGTAAAGCATAGTTTTCAACCATTCAAATATGAGGAGAGTAGTTAAAAGTAAAGGCCACTCATTCACTACAAGCTACCACCATGCTCTCAGAATTGTAAAATTGTGCAACCATGCTATATAAAATTTGTTTATTTTTGTAATGCTTTTCTCTTCAGTTTGATGGTCTATTGTTAGCTATAACTTATTTACCCTCTTGACATCCTTAACAATCTTTATCAGGCCTCCTCATGCCTACCGTCTACAGTCATTTTTCTGTGCAAGAGTATACAACTTAACCAGAATTCATTTTATCTCTTTCTCAATACAAGTCATAGTTTAATAAATCAGTTAAAAAGGGAACTCTGTTTTCTTGCCACGTGCATGCGTGTGTGTTAATTAAATGGAAATAAGAGCATTTGATGTTCGCAAAGTTATGTTTATTAGGGAACACTGAAGGCAGCTTTAAGTCATAATATGCCTCCAATAACCAGGTTTATATTCTTCAAAGACCAAGTGAAATTGTTCTGAGAGTTTATATCATGTGAATCTATTAATTAGGATGTTAAATTAACATATTTAATGTGTGAAATGTGTGAGCCCCTAGATTATCAATCTGTACTTTAAATAAATAGAACATCAAGCACAGGTAGGTAACAATGCATCATACAATTTCAATCATAGGTAACAAATGGACAGGTTTATTAATTTTCTATGCCCAAATTCCTTATTCTTTTCATCTTCAAATGTATGTTTGGCTTTTCAAATCTAAGAAAGGTCAAGCATAGGAGAGAGAGAACGAGAGAGCGAGCTATTTTCAACTGTAACCTTGAAGATATTAATAACCACTGCTCTTTATTTCTTTTGGAATGGCATCAATTAGAATCACCTGTCTATCCAACCCAGCAACTGTATTGTAAGCTTATTTTGAAACTAGCATGCCATCTTCTATATTTTTGAAGCCCCAAATAAAGCTCATTAAGGGCTCATGAAGTGTTCTTTATCTGGAAGATGCATAATGTGTGCTGCCTAACTAATTAAAAATAGAATTATGGTGGAAATAGCATTTCAATTTATTTAGCTGTTCATGAGCATTGATCTAAAATATTACTCATAAGAACCTATTGATTTAATTACTTCAATTATGCCTTAATGCAGTTAAAACAAATAATTAACTTTTCAGTGTAATTTAATTTTCACACTAACAGGTATAATAAATTTCCTTTGTTCCAATTTGTGAAGCATAAAGTGTATCACCCAGAAGACTCTCATATATATATGAAATATTACATTATAAATTTGTATATATGTACATTGAAGATGCATTTATTTATATAAGTGGGCATAAATATATGCTTAGCTAAAAGAATATCTAGATTTTAGGCAAAAAGCCAAAAGCTTCAGAACCTCGGTCTTCTCTGAAATATGGAACAAATAATATCCCCCTTGCTCTGTGCAAGAAATTGTTAATGTTCAACAGAGATACTGCATACAAGAATGGTCTGAGAAATGAGAAATCAGTCTTGTTAAATGCATAAAATAAATTATTTTCATACATGAAATGTACCATGCTAAGTATACATACAGATAATATTAGACATTAATATCTAATAGATATACCTATTTTTCCAATGACATGGTAGATGAATTTTCTTTTTTCACTGAAATGTCTTGATTGAAAATTTCAAATGTTACTCACTGTGATAAAAGGTCAGAGATAAGTTTAAAATATGCTTACTTAATTTTTAGAGTAAATAGTATTATGAGATTCTATTGTTTATGTGTGTGTGGTATATATAATATTACCTAATATCTATGTTTGTATTCTTAACATAAGTATAGTAAACCTAATATAAATTAATAATATATAGGTCCTAGTTAACAGTCTACTTTGAAAGAGGCAAAAAAGAAGAAATGTTAGTTAGGTCTGGTGGCACATGCTTATAATCTCAGTACTTGGGAGGCTGAGACGGGAGGATCACAGGTTCAAGGCCAGCCTCAGCAACTGAGTGAGACCCTCCGCAACTTAGTGAAACCCTGTTTCAAAATAAAAAATAAAATAGGGCTGGGGGGTATAGCTCAGAGGTAGAATTCTCTTGGGTTCAATCTCCAGTAACGTGCACACACACACACACACACACACGTTGTATGCTTGGTAATTAATCAACGTGTGGGATATATTTTTTGTAAGAAATGTATTAATATCCTTTTAAAGAAAAACAATTATGCCAAACAACAAAGTAATATTCAGTATTTTTATTTGTAAGAATTTCTATTTGAATTAACAAGAAATATCTAGAAAAATCTTTCAATAGATTCACTAACTTGTTCAATAGAAGAGAAAACTGAATAATGAGAAAATATCTTACCTAATGTAATAGACTGAGTAACATTAGTTAGAACAGTTAGAAATGTTTTGATGAGCTTGGTTGCCTATCCAACTATTTTCCTCATGCCGTGCCCAGAGTTCAATTAGCTACTTCTTTCTACATTTTGAAGCTGGGATTGCTGACAAGGTAGGTCACTTAACCCAGGTGTTTGGACTTATGGTATTAAGGCGTGCTTACTCATCGTCTTTGTAAATAGTTGTCTCAGCAAGATTGACTCAGTTCTTGAATGGGAAAGGAGAGGCTGCATTTCCACATCTTTTCAAGCTCTGGTTTTGGTGGTCTGTCAGCTGATGGGTTCTTGCTCTTGAACCCTAAGCTCCCTTTGGGTAATTTGTGTTTCTGTGCTCCACATTCTCCCACTGCCAGCCTCAGGAACTCAAATGCCAGAAAGTGGGTTTTAGGTCATGGACTAAATTGATGAATCTCCTTGATGCAGATACATGTGCCCATCTGAACCCACGCAGGGTGCCTGTCCATCTGGGCTTTGTCACACTCATCCTTTGCTTGCATCTTCACCAACTGCCTGCCTTAGCCTTCAATGAATTGACGCCCCCACCCCGCAAGATGCTGTCCTTTTCTTCCACTTCGCCTTATGATATTGCTATTCTGCATGCTAAATATCTTTGTGACTTATCTCTGGGTCTCACTTTCTTAGTATTAAAGAGTATTTTAAGGCTGGGCGTGGTGGCGCATACTTGTAATCCCAGTACTTTGGGAGGCGGAGACCGGAGGATCGGGGTTTGCGGCCAGCCTCAGCGCGCTCTCTGTCTCTCTGTCTCTCTGTCTCTCTGTCTCTCTCTCTCTCCCTAGCAAGGCCCTCCGCAACTTCGTGAGACCCGGTTTCAAAATATAGTATAAAAAAATAGGGTCGGGGGTGTAGCGCGGAGGTAGAACGCCCTTGGGTTCAATTCCCGGTACCGCAAAAAAAAAAAAAAAAAAGAGTATTTTAGTAAGATATCACACCTCCAGTGGTAAATAAGCTCACTGTCTACCAATGCACTCAATTCTATTTTCCTTACACTGATTATTAGATAGTCCTTTCTTATTTTGACTTTAAATCAGCTTCCCCACAGTTTTCCCCCTATTTTGACCTCACCAAAAATGAGCATAATGGCCGGGCGTGGTGGCGCACGCTTGTAATCCCAGTACTTTGGGAGGCGGAGACCGGAGGATCTGGGTTCGCGGCCAGCCTCAGCTCTCTCTCTCTCTGTCTCCCTCTCTCCCTGTCTCTCTCTCTCTCTACTTAGTGAGGCCCTCCGCAACTTCGTGAGACCCGGTTTCCAAATAAAGTATAAAAAAAAAAATAGGGCCGGAGGTGTAGCGCGGAGGT
>PVJS01033623.1:0-22060 GCA_004027185.1 Glis glis
AGTAAAAATATTTCCTATAAAGTAATTTAGTAGACTGAAATATAGTGAAGGATTTTGTGACAATAACTTAAAAGAAAAATTATTAATAAACATTTGATTAATCCAAAAGAAAACAAAAAGAAGAAAGGAACAAAAACTCCCAGTTAAAATAAAATTTTAGATACAAATCCAATATTAGCAAATTAAATGTCAGGATATAAATATATATCCAACAAGGACTTTTATTAAGAATGTATAGAATGTGAATGAGTCAACCATCACTTTTATAACCACAGTGACAATAATTTTGACAGTACTTATTAAAGTGATGCCATTTGACCCAGAAATTTGAAACTAGGTGAATGCTCATCAGAAATCATTGTGTGTGTTCACCAAAAGACATGTGCAAAATATCCATATATGTAAGGCAATCCATGCTTACGACTTTGTTTTCTTATGAATATCATTAGAAGATGTCTAGAATGGTCATCAGAATCTCAAAGGAGTTCCTCCCCTTACCTTGGGTCAACTTACAACTGATTTTATTGTGTTAATTATGAGATTTCACTATATTATCTAAATATTGGCAATGAATAAACTTGATAATTTGAAAAAAATTCATGTATATTCTCCCTGCAAACCTGGTCTTCATCTTCCAGCATTAAATGAATTACATGACCACAACAGAAAAATTATGCAACCCTCCTTTGCTCTTTCCTAACACTTACACATTTAAATTCCTAATATTTCAATCCTTTATCTCAAGGAATCAAATAAGATTAAATAAAACTGGCATCTAACCAACTGTATTATACTTTTTATTTTCAAAGATACACAAATTATATGGTACAGAAAATTTTAATTATAGCTGAGCTAGTGACAGAATGTGGTTAAAAGCTGTGCATATATTTCTCTTTCTTAGTGTAAACATAACAGCTATGAAACAGGATAAAAATAGTTCTCTTATAAATGGAAATGAGGTAACATAGAGCAAGCCCCATGGTCTAAACCTTGCAAGTATTCCAAACTGAAGTAGGATTTCCTCTCTATAATCCTTTCCTGATAGGTTTATATATAAGTTTATTAGGTTTATCAATCTTCTTTAACACACTTACATGCCATAAAACATCTGGTAAGGAAAAACAGAACACAGTATTCGGCTTAATACTAGTGTAGTCAGGATATATATTTCTTATTATATTAGTAACAGGCACAATTCTACAATACAATGAGTAAAAATGTTTCCTCTTAAAAGCAAAGGACTCCCTTCTTGGAAATAAATTACCCATGCTAGAGCCATCATGGGACTCTTGAGAATAGGTAATTCACTTCATGAATGAACCCTCAACTAAACGAAAAGTGTTTCAATGGGCAAATGTTAAACCACCACAACTATCTGCCTCAGTTTCCTTATTTAAAAGGGATAACACAAATCTCTTATTTAAAAAATGGAGCTAACACTACTATATTCTACAGGAAGGTTGTGAATATTTTGAAACATATATAAATTTCTTTAAGTGGTAAATCCTATGCAGATGCAAAATAAATGAATGCTCCAGGATTTGAATTTATCCCTCATTTGTTTTTATTCAATCTAACTTCTCAACATTGCCTGAAATATACTCATACACTAAATAAAAAGGCTCCACTGTTCCACCCCTTTAACAACATCATCAGATGGATCTCTTGAGTTGAGTATAATAGGGGTTTTCCAGGACTACCACTGTCGGGGGCCTCTGGGTTGGAGTGAGCAATTAATGTCTTTTTCAATTGTGCAGTACTTATAAAATTGAACATTTTATATTCATCTGGGCGCTTTGTTTATTCACTTTTGAATGAGCTACTGTGAACTGGAGCATTAACATTTACTTGCTTTTCTCATTCTTGGGTAAAAAAGATTTGTATGTAACCCTCCTACACAACATTTTAAAAATATCCACTTTATTGACCTCTTATTGGATGTTTTGGGGATTTGTTACACACTATTTTATGTAATTTCAATTTGAATTTTGTCTTGAGTGCAGAGAGCTTTGAAAGTGAAGTCCTGATTACTGGCTAGTGCATACAGTGCGAGCAAGGAGAACACACCTCCTTCCAGCCCTGCCCAGCCTCTGGGTTCTAACCACACATTTCCCATTTTCTTGGCTTCCTTTGGAAAGACGTACAGTCACTTCAGATCATATTTGGATCCATGGAGCTTATTGATGAGTTCTATCAGCTTCCCTCTTCACTTGATATCACTTGGATCTATCAGGTCATCTTCCCTCCCTGAGTCATTTTGAAGACAACATGAGCCCTCAAATTGCTTCAAAGATTTTTCACAGATCCACTACCATTCTAGATAAATTTATTTAGCAGAAAAGGATCTTTGCAAGTCTTTCCTCAGCTCCCCTCCTCCCTTCCCCCTCCTTTTCTCTCTCATGTTACTCCTGTTTCCACCTCCCTCTCTAGTATTGCATCACAAAGAACAAATGATGGGTCTTCCTGAGCAAAAGGGAATGGAGGAAAAATATACCTGTGATTGATTGCTTAATATGTGTCATTTGAAAAAAAGCCGAAGTCGATCGGAAGATGCTCAGTAAGGTGTGGCATATAGACCAAGAGCAAGAAGAAACTGAGTTGAATCCCAGCTTCCCTGCTATTAACTGTATGACAAATTGATGTAAAAACTACATTTTATGTAGAAACTGAGGCTCGGATTCTTAGTGAAATGGACATAATGCAGTCTGCCTTGAATAAATGGTTTTCACTAACATTTCTTCTTCTATACAACTTTTTGAAATTTATGTTCCTAAGACAAGACTTCTTTTCTTTTTTTACCATGTATTCCTACCAACTAAAGGGTATTTTCCAACCATGTGGCTTCGATTCCACCTTTAGGCCAATAATTCCAGAAAGTTTATCTGTGGCCCAAACCTCTTTTCAACCTATTCCACCTGTTCTGAAATTCTTAACCATACCTCAAACTTATAATTTTAAAACCAAATTACTGATCTCCCACCTGACTTGAAAGTGGTTCCCCTCCGCAATTCTTTCTTTTGGTGAAGGAGAAATCTATTAGATTGCCTAATTCAAAGTCATTGGAGTTATTCTTGACATTTTCAATGGCTGTTCTTTTAAATGTCTCTCAAAATTTGCCCAGGTATATCTGCATCTATTCTTACTATCTGAATCCAAGACCCATCTTTGTTGCCTCCCAAGGGTGACAATAGATATTTTGCTGCCTTTAAAAAACAAAACATAGTTGGATATTGTATAAAATAGGAAAATTATCTTTTAATTGAAATTGGATTATATTATACTCTATCTCATTCTAGGTCTTACTCTAAGGATTGTACATGTATTACCTCATTATTTAAATGAGATTGACATTATTATTACTATTATTATTTTTTCATCATTTTGAAACTAAGACTAGAAAAAAGAAGCTAAGACATCTAACTCCAGGGTTCATATTTCTAATAGTACACTGCACTGCTTTCCAATAGCTTTGGTTCACTTTTGAAAAAAAACAGAAAAATGTTAAGAATATTATATATATATAGAAAGTTTCTATTATCCCTCATCTTGTGCTATATTCAGTGGTGTGTGAGGGCTGGTCTGTACCAGATTGCAAGAACCCATGGTAAAAGTGTTAGGAATATCACATGTCCATTGTTAAACACAATTATTATTAAAATTATTCATTAAAAGCTACAACTAAATAAATTATATTTAAAACAAAGGTAATAATTATTCAAAACTCATCATTTTTTTAGAATTTTATTGGTGTATATATCCCATAGTTTTATAATCCATTCATCTGTTGATGGACATCTTGGCTGGTTCCATAGTTTGGCAATTATGGATTGTGTAGCTATAAACATAGATATGCATGCATTATTCTGGTAATTTGGTTTCCATTTTTTTGGGTAGATACCTAGAAGTGGTATTGCTTGGTCATATGGTAGGTTCATTCCCATTCTTCTGAGGATCTTCCACACTGTTTTCCAAAGTGGTTGCACTAATTTGCAATCCCACCAACAGTGTATTAGACTTCCTACTTCTCCACATCCTTGCCAGCATTTGTTGTTGTTTGTGTTTTTAATGATTGCCATTCTAATTGGGGTTAGGTGAAATATTTCCCAAAACAATAAAATACTTAGGAATAAACCTAACCAAGGGGGTAAAAGACCTCTACAATGAAAATTGTAAAACATTGAACAAAGAAATTGAAGATCTTAGAAGATGGAAAGATCCCCCATGCTCTTGGATAGGCAGAATAAATATCATCAAAACAGCCATTCTTCCAAAAGTGACCAATGCAATACCTATTAAATTACCAAGGTCATTCTTCAATGACATAGAAAAAAATCTGTCCTTAAATTCATTTGGAACAACAAAAAATCCAGAATAGTGAAAGTAATTCTCAGTAACAAAACCATGCAGGAGGGATCACAATACTTGACTTCAAGCTATACTACAAAGCCATAGTGATAAAAACAGCATAGTATTGGCACAAAAGCAGACACATAGACCAATGGAGCAGAATAGAAGACTCAGAAACAAATCCGCACACTTACAGCCAATTGATTTTTGACAAAGGAGCCAAAAACATACACCGGAAAAAAATATCCTTTTCAACAAATGGTGTTGGCAAAACTGGTTAACCACATGCAGAAAAATGGAAATAAACCCCACTTTCTCACCCTGCACAAGAGTCAATTCAAGATGGATCACAGACCTGAAAATTAGACCAGAATCCTTGCAGCTACTTGAAGAGGGCATAGGTCCAAGGAATTCAAGTAGGAAAAGTAGAACTGAAATTATCTTCATTTGCAGATGAAATGATCTTATATTTAAAAGACCCCAAAAATTCAACTAAAAGACTTCTAGAGCTGATTAATAAATTCAGCAAAATATCAGGATACAAAATCAATCTAAAAAAATCAGTAGCTTTTCTATATGCCCACCATGAATCCACTGAAAAATCCAGAAAACAATTCCAATCCCAATAACCTCAAAAACAATAAAATACCTAGGAATAAATCTAACCAAAGAGGTAAAAGACCTCTACAATGAAAATTTAAAAACACCAAAGAAAGAAATTGAATAACATCTTAGAAGATGGAAAAATCTTCCATGTTCTTGGATGGGTAGAATAAATATCATCAAAATGGCCATTCTACCAAAAGCAATTTATAATTCAATGCAGTCCCTATCAAAATACCAATGTCATTCTTCACAGAGGTAGAAAAATTAGTCCTAAATGTAATATGGAAAAACAAAAGACCCAGAATAGCCAAAGTAATTCTCAGCAATAAAAACCATGCAAGGGGCATCACAATTCCTGAATTCAAATTATACTACAGAGCTATAGTAATAAAAACAGCATGGTATTGCCACAAAACAGACACAGGGACCAATGGAACAAAATAGTAGATACAGAAACAAATTCATAAGCAATGTTCTTAAAGAGACACATACTCACGTTTAAAATTCTAAGTTCAAATTTGTTTAATACAAATTTCTGGATCACAGTGATGACTAATATGAGTGGCAATGGCATTCTTCAAGGAGATAGATGCAGATAGCTTCTCAAGAACTATAAAGCTCTGTATTTGAACCAGTGTTTCAGTGGGGTAGGTGTTTATTACATTAATATTATAATTTTAGCTATAATACACACTTTCAGCCTTTTTATGTATTCTTAATATTATAAAAAGTTTGTTTATATTTTAAAATGCAATCCTTTTTAAGAAACAGAATGAAATTTTTTAAATAACAGCATGTTATGAACATAAGGACACATTATTGAAGCAGATCATTTATTTTGGTCAGTAGTTTGAGCTTTCATTATTCAAAGTCGATTTTACATAAGATTCTAGGGATGCTAAAATTAACGCCATGTTTTCTTTAACTTGTGTTTGTCCTATGTGGGGTGGGGTAGGGAATAAATAAGTATACTGATGCCCTTGATTTACATAGCAATAAAAGAACACCTAACACGTGTGTCTAAAGAGGTATTGCTAAGCCGGCGTGGTGGCGCACTAACACGTGTGTCTAAAGAGGTATTGCTAAGCCGGCGTGGTGGCGCACGCTTGTAATCCCAGTACTTTGGGAGGCAGAGACCGGAGGATCCGGGTTCGAGGCCAGCTTCAGCTCTCTCTCTCTCCCTATCTTTCTCTCTCTCTCTCTCTCTCTCTTTCTACTTAGCGAGGCCCTCCGCAACTTCATGAGACCCGGTCTCAAAATAAAGTATAAAAATAGGGCCGGGGGTGTAGTGCGGAGGTAGAATGCCCCTGGGTTCAATCCCCAGTACCGAAAAAAAAAGAGGTATTGCTAAGTGTATAATGTGTTGCTGTGACTTAAATTCTTCAAGGAATAGTATCAAGAGAGGACAGTTACAGGTAACATGGCATTTGAAGTAATCTTATTTCATTGGAGAATACTACTCTGATTTGTAGCATTTTCAAACAGTGCAATGATTTCCACATTTTGAAGTTCTTGGGAATCTTTAAATATTAGGTTATCTGACAGTCTTCTTTTAAACGTGATATTTGAAAATAGTTGTTAACATTGCCCTTGAAGTCATTTGATTGCTTTTTATGTGTTTACTAAAATATTTTATGTATGAGTGTGTGTGTGGGGGGGAGTAAATGCCCGTGCAATGTGTGTATTTGGGGAGGATAAGAAAAAAAGCAAGAAAAATAAAAATGCTAAATTATGACAAAGGTATCCTACAGATAAGAAAGACCTGCTTGGCATGGTGAAGTTAATAAGCAATCTGAGGAATTTATAAATTAATAGGCTATGTTTTACTTAAAAGTTCACAAAGTTGATTTTATTTTCACAGGCTGTGTATTGAGAAAAGGAAAAAAAGATTTGTTTGAATATGTTATTTTTTTTCCTGAAGTACTGGGGATTGAACCCAAGGGCATTCTACCTCCCAGCTACACCCTCAGTCCTATTTTTTATTCTTTATTTTGAAACAGTGTCTCAATAAGTTGCGGAGGGCCTCACTAAGTAGCTGACGCTGGCCAGGAACCCAGATCCTCCTGTCTCAGCTTCCCAAGTATTGGGATTACAAGGGAGCGCCACCATGCCGGGCTGAACATGTATTTTTGCACTTAAAATTTTATAGGGTGTCTGTTGATTGTGAGCTTGGATTGCTGGGTTGATTAACCAAAACATTTTACTATTTTCTATTTTGTAATTAAAATTGTTTAACTTTCTTTTCTCAAATTAATCTTTTCATGTGATTATTTTCTAAGAATCATGTAATACAGAATAGTTTCATTTATGATATAAGAAGAGAGACACAGACAGAGACAAAGAGCAAACTCACAAGGAGTACACTGTCCTTAGCCCACTACTGGACTTTAGGCAGTATAACCTAAACCCAAGCCAAGTTTTTTTGGCTTTTAGTTCTTCATTTTGCCTAAAGAGTAGAGTGGCATGATAATTTCTTCAAAATAAATCTGGAAACAGTGTTTTCAGGTAGAATTGAAAAGGAAAGCCTAGAAAAAAGAGACAATTTAGAGGGCTGTTAAAGAATTCTGGATGGAGGTAACAAAGGCCTGGATTTTAAATGGTAGCTGTGGAAATGGATCCTGCTTTCAGCTTCTTAACTGTGTCCTATGTCCTTTTACACATTTTCTGTGAGAACTGGTTTGATTGAGAGTCTTTACAATCCTTTTAAAGGTCTCTCTGGTGTTTTTTACAATGAGCCGAATGCTTTGGGATAATCTCTCTGATTTATCTAAGCTTAGTAAAATGTTCAATAAAAGTGGACTATTTGAATTCAGTGAAAGAGCACAGACTGCTGCTAGGGTTTTGGAATGTTTTCTAATTTCTACATATAAACGGATAACAAATGAAACATTCAAGGGAAAGAATATGCTCCATGCATTTCATCCCTTTGTAAAACAATGACGTTTGAGGTTTGGCCAGAGACCTTTAATCTATTTGCAATCTCCTCCATTTGGATCTCACATTTCTTCCTCTTGCTTTGGTTTATTTGTATGTGGACTAGTCAGGCTATAGTTGGGTGAGTATTTCTTATGGATTTATAATGTTTACTTGAGCATGGTGGAGTGCAGAAAACACTCACTAATGAAGAACTCATAAGACTTGCATGCTAGACCGGGCTGTTTTTTCCCTTGGGTTACACTGATTTAGGTTAAATTGTTCATCCTCAGGACTTCAGTGCCCTCAAAATAGAGATTACAATTCTTATACTTGTTTCCTTCCTTACAGATGTATTTAATAACATCAAGCAAAAAAACAAAAACTAAATTAATAATACAACTAACTTAAGAGCTTAAGTTCTTTGTAAATGATAAATCAGGGGCAAATATAGCTCATCATTTATTTATATGTTAAAATATGTGGCTACATTATGGTGGCTGGTTTGAAGTTGCATCTATTGCTGAAGGTTAACTGATTAGTAGGGAAGACTAATATGTAAATAATCATGTATCCATATGGAACATGGACTCACTAAATATTATTTCCAGTCCTCTTCTATATGTTCATCTCTTCTATTGAGGATAGACAAGGCATAAGTACATTTTCTGGATTCCTTTGCAGCTAGATTTCTGCATGCAATCTAGGATATTTTCAGTAGACAAACAAGTGAGACTTAAAAACCAGAACTGAGCAACGTGAGATGGCAGCTGTAGCTAGTATGTTAGTCAGAGTTCTACAGAGAAAACAAACAAACAAAAACTGGTATCAAATTGACACATATGAGAATATGGTATAATATTAAGTATTTATCTATCTAAGTAGATAAATACACATACACACATATGTGATTCTATTAAGTAATTACCTCACACAGTTATGGGGGCTGGCAAGTATGAAATCTGTAGGGCAGGCTAACAGGCTGGAAATTCAGAATATCGAGTCCAAAATCTACAAAGCAGATGACCAGGCTGGAAACTCATGCAGAATTTCTATATTGTACATTGAAGGCAGAATTTTTTTTTCTTTGTAGAACCTCTGTCTTTGCTTACTAGGCCTTTAACTGATTGGGTAGGGCCCATCCACTTTATGGAGGGTAATCTGTTGTACTCAAAGTCAACTGATTGTAAATGTTAATTACAACTAAAAAAAATCTTCATAGAAATATTTAGACTGGTGTCTGATAAAACAACTGAATATCAGAACCTAGTCAAGGTCACATAGACATTAACCGACAAACCTGGGAAGATCAGATCTGGGGCAGCCTTGTTATCATTTCCACTGTCCTGTGTTCAGGGATATGGATATTGAACAATAGGTCACAGGGCTAGTTTTTTTTTCAATATTATTATTGATTTTCATGGGATTCCAAGAGAGTTTTTAGCCTCTTAATAGCCTCTCGCTAATTTAAACAAAGTCTAGAATGAATCCATTATCTGTAACTAAGAACTGTGACCAAAAGAGAAGTGCTTTCAACTGACATAACCTCACAAGTATGGAACCCAGAACAGATTTTCTCTACTATATTGAGTTGAAAACACTTAGGATCCAGTAGCTCATGATAGGCAGGGTCACATAATTACTTATATTATCTTCCTCATCACTTTAAAATGAATGCCCTTGTAAAGGAAAGGTTTTCGCATTCTGAATGGATACCATGACAGATAATTTTGAAAATCATAAATAATATAAAATTGTGAGATTGCTTTGCCAATTTGAACTGCAGTACAGATTTTATGAGAAAAAAAGTGACATGATTAGGGTTTTAAATGTTTGCCTCAAATAACTGCTACACTTGGTTTCTCACAATTAAATCAATTTATTACATTCCCCTCATTTACCCTCTAATAGAGTCCTCAGTACATCTCAAAGGATACTGTTCTCCAAGGCACTTAGACTAGCATCAGCATCCTTGAAAAGTAGGATGATACTTGTTTTCTGCAGCCTGGGATGAAGGTGGGAGATGTTTCCATTGAAGGGGGCTTTTTGTTTCATAGATAAAGAGAATAAATATCAGTGTTCCAATATCAGACAAGATGTCATGGTTTTAATGATACACAGGAGACAAATGATGATAATCAGAATATTTTGGTCTACTTTGGTCTTTGTTGATGCAAATGATCATGGGGTCATTGGTACCAAAATAAACTGAAAGACTCCTAAGTTTGTTCCTGATTTCTACAACTATCTCTCTCACTTAAAAAGAAAAAGTAAACTTTAAGTCTAGTACACAGAAGCCTAAACTAAACCTCAAAGTGGCCAATTATATTACCGACTTATTTCCAGACCTGAATAAGTCTGAAGATTTGGAATTGTTAAAAAAAAATGCAAAGCCAAAACTGCTGGAGGAATATGTTGGAACCATCTTATAAAATAAGATTTCTTCTTAGCCTTCCTCAAAAGAACCTATGACCATTTATCAAAGTAATTGTGCCATGGAAAAGGGATCTAAACAATTCAGTTTAGATTATTGGACAGTGGACATTGAGTTATTACTAATTTTCTGGGTACTATAAAAACTACTTTTCCCTTAGTCATAGAAAGCTAATGAGTAGGGTAATAAAGTTGAGGACTGTCTTAAAAGATACAGGAATTTTATCTTTCTTTCCCAACCTAAGTCATCTGCTTGCCCGTACGGAAGACAGATTGGTCTTAGAGACCATGGTGGGTTATTGTAGCACTAATGCTTTTAATATCTTCTATGCTATGTGACTCTTTTCAAGAAACAAATAAGCACCGCCATGGTACCATGGCACTTGATATATGGTTATTTAGCTAACTTTCTATTTCAGTAAACTGAGAGCACTAGATGAAAATTATTTCACTTGGCTGGACAGATACTATATCTTCAGCATCTAACTTTAGAGATATGTCATTTCCCTACCTCTGAGCCATAATTTTATCTGCAGAGAGCCTCATCATTTTACCATCTCCCAGAATATCACACCAGTTCTTTTTATTGATGACATATGTGAATAGGATCTAGGGAACAAGAAATAGTAGCTACTTAGAAGTTTTTTTTTTTAATAAGACACATGCATGCTTGAGGGTAGGATATAAACCCTACAGAAATTCAGAGTCCAAAAGGAAAGCAAATTTTCCAAGGATACAATTGTCTGGAGCATATGGCCATGTTGCTTTCAAAGTATAAGCCTTCTACATTAAGCTCTATCTAACATTAGAAAAATAATTTGAATTTTGAAGGCCACATGTATGACATTTGTTAGATATATAATCTCAACCTATTCATTGAATAATTAGACTACTAGCTCTTAAATGGGATCAAAACCAAAAGAAGACCTTCTACTGTGTTTAGTTTGCAGTTTAAACAGTTCTGGCACTCAGCCCTTATGAACCAGCAGATTTAGTGTTGTGTGACCGATTATTGAGATGCTGAAAGGAACCCAAGTAAGAAAATCATAGTACCAGCCTCTTAAGGTTTTGAAGCAAAGATATATCCTTTAGTAAATGCTATATTATTTTGAAAAATAGCTTTTACCTTGGTTAGATACTCTAAAGCAATTCATGAGACACTTGGTAACCATGTAATCTGAGCTTCCCTTCATAGTCTGTTATTTAACCCACGACAAATCTAGTTTTGGTTTAACCTGGAAATGGTATTTATGGGAACATACTCAATGAGATTTTGAAGGTATGTGTTTCAGTGAGCATTTTCACTACTGTAATCCAAAATACCTGATGACCACAACTTAAAGGAAGGAAGATTTATTTTCTTATGGTTTGGAGATTTCAATCTGTATATGTAGTCCATTTACACTGCCTATCAAGCAAGAGTCAGGGCTATTAGTCCTTAAAGCATGATAGCAGGGAGGGGGAGAGAGCAAGGGGAAGAGGGTAAAGACATATAGAGTCCCCAAGGCCACACTCTCAAGGACCCACTTCCAACCAGGCCCTGCCTTTAGAGGCCACACACCCAGGGACCTGCCTCTAAGCAAGGCTGCCTCCAGACCATTAGGTCCAAGGGGCATTTCACTCTCAAGCTATACCAGTATTAGAAAGGCAAATGAGCAGGTAATGACTTTGTCCATGTGCTCACTCCTGTGTACTACCCCTCTTCCTCATCCGATATTTACAGCTTCAGGGAATTCCCTGTATAGAGTGACTGGGGATGAAACACTTGAAACCTACCTGTGGATAGCTCTGTATGATGTTCTAGCGCCAATCAGGAGTAGAACACTCCAGAAATACAATTTGCTGGCCCTGAATGACAGTCCAGTAAAGAACTCCTCCCAGAAGGTAAAACTTGAGGAGTATAGATGAACCTTTTTTAAAATTTTGATTAGAAGGAGTGGTGAGCAGGGTGTGGATCCATTTAAATTTATGGGCACTAGTTAGTTCTGGGCCAGGTGATCAGGGATTTGGATGGATAAATTTTGAAGAGTAATGACAAGGATTGAGATAAATTATGAAAATAGGTCCCATATTTGAAATATCTGTGTCCCATGTGAATGTTCAGTAGATGGTTCTTTCTACAGAGAAATCTCTCGATAATCATCTGTAGCTCTTTCTTTTTGTGAGGCAGTCTCATTTTGCACTCATTCCTGCTCTTATTTTTACGTGACCATGAACAAAGTTGCTTGATGACTAGGGAAAGTATACAGATGGGATACAATACATTAAAGAATTTTGGTCCTTTTCTATTGGGTGCAAAGCAGGTTTTTAAATAGCATACTATATATAGTGATATCTTCCCCAGAGCTAGAGTGCATGGGTCTGGGAACCAGGAAGCAAAAGAGAGAGCAATACTCCTTTAGCCTTCCTATTCCTGTGACTTTTTACAATGTGGTTTACCAGTCATAGAAGACTAAGAATCAATATTAAAAAAAAAAAAAGATGTGTTGTTACCATTGAACAAGAAGTCAAGACAATCAAACAGTTTTTGCTCTCTATCACTGTGTGGTTGGACCATTAGTCAAAATATCTTAACTTAGAAAGTGATGTGTATGTGCCACTACACAACAGGGATAGGGAGAAACATACTTTCAACACTGTCAATGATAAACAGTAATTGAAAGCTATATCTATCCCAGACAGTCAGAACTGCACGGCATGAAGTTTTTCATTTTCTTGCCAGTTAAAGAGCCATCCTCTTTTAAGATGCTGCCTAAGGGCAAATAGAATATGGATTGTATATAGTAGTACAAGGAAAAAGGTATAAATACAAGCCATAGCCTAGTGAACAATTACAGAAATAAAAGCTATAGAAACTACCCAAATTTTCTTTTTTACTCAGTTATGTGTATCCTTAGGCGTATGCATATTTTTCCAAACCCATTTACTTATTTAATATCAATTATGTAGATAAAGGTCAAGTGTAAGTTAGTATATAGGTTAGAGGACATCATGGTAAGATGTCTGTGGACAGACAAAAAATTCTTATTAATGCTTGTGGTATTGGGTGAAAATATGATTTTTTTTGAGAAGTGAGTACATTTCATTTATGTGATCAATTGTTCAGATCTATTAGTCAGAATCACATGGGTAAGCCGGGCGTGGTGGCACACGCTTGTAATCCCAGTTCTTTGGGAGGCAGAGACCGGAGGATCCGGGTTCGCAGCCAGCCTCAGCTTGCTCGCTCTCTCTCTCTCTCTCTCTCTCTCTCCTTAGTGAGGCCCTCTGCAACTTTGTAAGACCCGGTTTCAAAATAAAGTATAAAAAATAGAGCCGGGGGTGTAGCGCGGAGGTAGAATGCCCCTGGGTTCAATCCACGGTACCACAAAAAAAAAAAAAAAAGAATCACAAAGTATTCTCTAGAGTTATTGTTTTTTGGTCAAGACTGCAGATAGGCAGTGGTTTTCTATTAGAAAAATTCCAGGAAAGCAGCTGGGTTTATTTAATGGCTGTTTTGTTGTTGATATATACCTTCCAAATTTATTTCCCTGGCCATTATAAACATTCTGTGATATATCTAATTTTCCACAATAGATTTCATTCTAATAAAGTAAATTCTGAGGACCGAAACTCAGAAGGGTGATCGATCATTCATTCATTCATTGATACACAGCACAAATATTTATCACCCAGCATGAGGTTATTGAATAGAAAATTTCCTCTTTCCCCAGAAACAGAAAATACTTATATATTGATAAGCAGAAGGCAAATAAAACCCTACTTTCTAAATCAAGAAGGAGCTCTTCTAAGAATTAATTCTACTCTTCAAGTTATTATTCCCCCATTCTCTATGTCTTGATCTTCCCTATCCTAGTCTATTTAAACCGGGAAATTATAAAGACTAGAAGACAGTATTAGGGTCCAGAGTTACTGAATTGGAGTCAGAGTCAGTAGTTTGGAGAATGGTGAGGAATACTGGCCTTGACTGCCCAAATCATTAAAGAATATGTAGGGTAATGACTTGTACAGATTATGTGTTTATGTACAGAGGTGAGACTGGGATTTCAGGCCCTATTTGGCATGCAACAGACCAGATAAAAATGCTCTGAGACTATAAAATTATTACCATGCAAAGGCTCAGTCTGCTTGCCCCACAAAGGGAGCCAATTAGTGGAGAGAAAAGATGGTGGTAGACAGGGAACTTTATTATGATGAGCTAGCTGATTGGAAAAGGGCCAGCCTTTCTTCCTAAAGGGTCCATCTTAGGTAACAACCACAGTGAAGAATTTATATAAGAAATTTAAGGAAGTTTATTTTTAGCCACAGAGGGGTGGGCACTAGAGTGATCACTAGTTCTTCAGTGGTTCTTTCTTTGATGCATTCTGATGTCCTCTGAATGTCACAGGATGCTCTGGGTTCTGTAAATTTGAAGAAAGATTACTGATTACTGATTTATGACCCAAGAGTTTGGGTCATAAGCCCTTCTCCATTTATATCCCATCATTTGGCATGAAAAGCATACATTTTCCTGTGAAAAGTCTTGGACTAGATTACAGGTACTCTCATTACATGAATTAGTATGGGGTTAAAGGAAAGGACATGAGAAATCAAGTCAGGAGAGAAAATCTCACCTGTCAGGTCCTGCTAAGAAAAGATAAAGTTAGTGGGACATGCAGTGAATGCTAGGTGAGAAGCAAGAAGAGCCAATAAATGACAGTTACACTCGCATATTAAGTAAATGGATGCTTGGTATTTTCCTCTCATCTCTCTGGCCAGAAGTACATCACAAAAGACCCAGAACCTAAAGAAAAAAAGGACAAAAATAAAAGAGCAATAATAACTCAATAATTCCGTTGTGTACATACCCCATAGTCTTGTAATCCATTCATCTTTTTACGCAGGCATAAAGAAGAACAAAATTACATCATTTGCAGGGAAATGGAGAGAACTAGAGAACATTATGCTAAATGAGATTAGTCAGTCACAAAGAGTGAAAAGTCGGATGTTTTCCCTAATATGTGGAGGCTAGATAGAATGGGACTTAGAAGGGACTCCAGACAAAGAAGAAGAAAACTTTAGATGAACAAAGAAGGTGATCTAACCGAGGAAGTTGGGAGGGGGGTGGAGGGAAACACACTAAAGCACATGATGTATATACACAAACTTACAAGACTCAATCACTATGCAGAACACGATGGGGAGGGAAGGGGAAGGGAATAAGGTGGGATTGGAGGGAGGGCTAAATGAGCAATATGTGCATGTATGATTCTGCTACCCTGACATGTATCAAAATGTATAATTATAATGCACCAATAAATGAATATTAAAAAATAATAACTCAAGAGCTCTAGATCCCTCTTGAGTTCCTTTGGGACCAAATCTGGTTAGCCCCGTAGATAGCACACAGATAGCTGCTAAATCACAAATGTGTTTTAAGAATTGAATGGGACTAAATAGACTTTTAAAATTACCAAATATGACCAGAAAAATATAGAACATGTCTGAGATGTTACAAAGAGACAGGAAAAGAAGATGTGACATGGAATGATCAAGTCAATAGAGAGAAAGTATTTTATAACCCCTTCAAGTTTACACTGTTCAACCATCTAATTATAGTTGACAGATGCTGGGAAAAATATATGTTAGTAAAATAACCAAAACGATTTGAGGTATAAAAGAAGAATTTGATTTTGCTGGATAAGTCCAAGAAGATTCTTTGGAATACTTGACAATGTAATTAAGTGTTTAAGGATAACTAGGGAATTGTGTAGTGAAGAATATGGTCAAGGATACCAATCAGTCCAAAAATGCAGTAAGACTGAAATTTTGTGGTTTCCGTAATATATATGAGACAAAGGAAATGGCGTAAATTAAGACGGAAAGAATGAGCAGGGTGATGGTAAGTTGTCAAAATCTTTTGGTCTATGAAATACCACCATTGATTGAATGTGTTTGAGAGAGAGCTGTGGTGATAGAATGAAATTTGTCTTAACATCCAAGAGACTAGAAAAGAGGTGATTGCTTGGAAGTATGCAGTGATAGATCATGAGGGCTTCAACTGAGGTAAGTTGAAAAAGGTAGAATGAGGCAGTTACCAAGATTTTCAGTAAGAGAAGTGTTATAATTTGAAGATGAAAATAGAGTATGTATAAAGAGGAGCACTCAAGATGACAATGAGGTTTCTTTTGGGGTAGCTGGGTTTATGGTGATAAATGTTTTGTAGGTGAGTACATTGGATGTATTCTTTTATTCCTTCTTTCTTTTCTTGACTCTTTTCTTCCTTCTTCCTTTTCTTTCACTCTAATTGTTGCATATTTTGTTCTGTTTGCATATTCTTTTCCAAATTATCTTAAAACCATAATTTTAAGTGACTAATAGTTATTGCTAGTCTCTGCAAAATGTTTTAATATTTCTAATGTTAGATTGTTATCCTCTCTTTTTTCCTCTCAGTTTTGGAACCCCATTAAATTTTCCTGGATAAATGTGAACTGTGCTTATTACACACATGCATAGGGGAAATAGGAACTGTTTATTATCTTGATCTTGTCCTGCATTCATGAACAATAACATTCTCACATGCCTATTGGTGAAATTGTGATTAAAATAATCTTATTGAGTAGTAGCAAATAATCAAATTATATGTGCCTTGCAAGCAGTTGACTTTAGAATGATTCATTTCCAGTTACCCCATGAAAATAATTTAAAACAAAGATCTATATTCATGGATGATGTTTAGATATAATCAAAAATTTTAACTCATGATTTCCACAGAACAAAACAAACCAAATAAAGCAGAAATGATTCTAAGAGCAATGAATTGGTAAACAAAAAAGCTTGACTTACTATTATGTGCTTTAAAATTACTGACCAAAAGACAAAAACAAATAACAACAACAATCCACCCCAAAAAAGAATGCAAAAAAATATTGAACAAAATAAAACTATCTTGGCCAGTTCTCCCTTGTATTCATCTAAAATGTGATTTATACTTCTCATCTGTTAGTATAAAAAAGCAGAATTTGATTTAATGTGGACCAATGTCATGCAAAAGAGAGACAGGCCAATAATCTAACTTATTTGACAGATACATATTATTTAAACCAGAAGAAAAACATCAACATGTTTGTTTTTCATCAAGTTAAGGTCAGTAGAAGTATTTCTATGTAACATAATATATCATCATGGAATGTCACATTGAGAAGGTCAATTTAAATCGGAAAGAAAAAATTGCAGCCTGGATCAAAACCACAGGCAAGCTTCCAAATGCAGAGCTCTAAGTTATATTCAGAAGCAGGGATTTTTAATTTTTTTCATTAGGTAACTTCTGGGATATAGCAACTCTAGCATGTTTTTTATTTATTTTTTTAGGAGGGGGAATGGTGGCATGTGGAGTGGAAGATTAATTTCGTCTGCATAAAAACAATGTCAGTTTCTCACAAAGAGAAAAGCCCAATTAAAGGGACATAAACATGCCTAAGTGTCATCTTCCATGTTCCCAGAACATGAAATCTTTATTTAGAATAAGCTCACCGCTCATAACCACAACCAGGGACAGACTCGCTTAGAGAAATATTGGAAAATTTCCAGGTGACTCTTAGCTAATTGGTCCTCCTTTGGGGATGTGGGAGGAGAAGTAGAGGAAATAAGAATGGTTTCCTGATATTCCTGAAAACTCTTTAGAAATATGGCATGATGGAAATTAACCTACTTGTCCTTTTGGATCTCATTAATTAAACCTTATAGAATGATCTGGGTTCTTCTAATATCCAGGTAATGCCATGATATAAATTTAGCACCAAAAGAAACTGATATTTTCTCCTTTCTAATGTAGTACAATGTTTAAACCGATTAACATCCTCAGAGAAGAAGGCTGAATAAATAAAGCACCCTTTTACAATGTGCTTTAAAAATAAAACACTAAGAAAAATTATGCAATGTAATTTACACTGATTATGTAGTATAATTTAAGGAAACCATTCAGTGTTAATATGTGCATTAAAAATTCTGTGGTGTCAATAAAAAGTTAAAAGCAAAATCTTTTACTAATACTTTTTTTTCCCCATGCAGGTGTTGTAAAGAAATAGAGGTATTAAAAATAAACAAAGAAATTGTAGTGGATAAGCATTTTATGAAATAAATGTGTTTTGTTTAGAAAAGACTTTTCATCTCCCAAGATTTTAATAGTCACAGTGGGGTAAGAAGTGATAGTTTTGGGTTGTGAATCTCTTCTTGTACTTTAGAGAGTTTCTATTCCAAGAATATATAAATAGAAATCTTTTTTTTAATCCTTGACGGTATGAGGAATTTCAGTTAAATATCTCCAATTGGGTTGCATACTTATTCTCAAAGCAAATATCCCTAAATACTTATAAAGGTCAAATTGTGTATAAACATTTTGATGAAATTAGTCATTTATTTCAAGAAATATTCACAGGTGCTGTTGATACAAAGGGAAAGAAAATGAGCAGTTTCTCTTCCATCGAGACACTCATGCAATTCAAACCCTGGGAAACAGTTTCACTAAATTCTAGCCTCATATCTCCATCTGGGTACAACTATGTATGAGACATTTTCATCTGGATATTCTGTGTTAATTCAAATTCCAATATCCAAAACTATACTATTCACTTTCTTTTTCTTTGCTAAAAATAACAACCTCTTCTACTAATCTCCACAATTTTAAAGAAAAACCTCAAGCTTATAAACTGAAGACTTTACATTCATGTGAGTTCTATTCCTCTTCTTTAGCTCTTGGTCTAGTAATTTGATTTCTTTTCCTATTTTTTTGAGTTTACCTAGGCATTCCAAAGTGATTGCATTTCTGTTTGTAAATTATTCATTTGCATTTCTACATTTTTATTCCAAGAGAGGCAACTTCATAGACAGAATTCAGTTTCAATCTCTCCTTATACACCTAGTAGGAATTTTTAAAGTGGTAATTCAATTATTGGTTTAGGACTTTTTCTTTTTCAATACAAGCTTTAAGGGTATATATTTCCCTGTAGGCTCTTCAGATACATCTCTCAATAATGGTTTTATATCCTTTAGATTTTGATATGTTGTTTTTAATATTTAATGAAAAATGCCTTCTAATTTCCCCTGCAATTGCTTTATTTAAAAATATTTAGCAGTGTAACATTTAATTTCTAAACAGGGAAATTATTCTCATTCAATTCTGTTATGCTATTGATTTCCAGTTTACTTTTTTTAATCAGAAACGCACTTTGAATATTTCTAGTTATGTTTAAATGAATTGGTCTTGCTCTGCGATTCACAAATACTCTAACTTGGTGAATGTTCTCTGTGTTCCTGAAAAGAATACATATTGCGTTATAAGATAGGGTATGGTTCAAATGTTCTATATCCTTATGATGCGTTTGATTTCTATATCATAAGGATGTCAGAACAGTTACTGAGAGAAGTAAGTTAAAGTCTATTAAGTATAATTCCAGGTTTGCCCATTCTTCACTCTTTTTGGCCTCATTTGTTTTCCATATTTAGAGGCTCTATTAGTAGGTGCATTCACACTTAGGATTGTCATGTTTTCTTGAAATGTTGTACCTTTTTCCCTTGTGTGGTATTGTTTTTATTCCCAGTGATTTGTTTTTGTTTGGAGTCTTTGAATTACAAGAATCATTTTACAATTTAAGTAACTTACTGATATTTTGACTACACTTCTGTATATTTGCCAGCATGTGTGTTTGTGTGTGTGTGTGTGTTTGTGTGTGTGTGTGTGTGTGTGTGTGTGTGGGTGTGGGTGTGTGTGTGTGTGTATATACTCTCCAGGTATTAAAAACGTAATTTTGAGGGATTGTAGCATTCAGAGAAACAGATAAGTATTTTTTTGTCCTGGATATTTTTATATGCCATACCTAAAAAGTGCTTGATGACCTCTTCTTTCCTTAATGTGGTTTAGCATGTCATAAAGTTGAAACATAATACTTATATATACTTATGTTTTATATGTACAATATTTAAAGTTTTATTGATGATATTTATAAAATTATTTTAATGGTAATTTGTTATGGTTATTTTAAGTAAACTTTAAAGTCAGTTAACCTGAATATTTATGGAAATAATTTGTTACTTTTAATTTATAATTTTAAAAATTTCGATTTAATTATAGAACTAAGTAATTTTGTATTACTGGTATATTCCATAACTAATAAAAATGATGTCTATTTAATGAGCACCATTTTTAGGTTTTGTTCCTAGAGAGTTTGATTAAATTATCAAGGAATATGAATATCAATTTATTTCTTACAAAAGCCATTCTAGAAATACATGAAAGCATCTGCAGAAAAAATGAAGGGAAAAGAAATAATTTTAGGAAGATACTTTGGTCAAATATCAAAACCATGTTACAGTTCACATATAATCAGAAAGACTTTTTTTTCACCATTATGTAGCTTGATCAGGAAAACTAGTAATTTTAATTTTAAGAGAATCAAAATTATTAGAAATTAATAGAAAATGGGCATCCAAACCAAGTACTGATTACTAAGCATGGCAATGGTGCAACAGCAAGAATAATCCAGTAATACTGGATCAAAAGATAAAATAAATTACAGAATGAAGGTAAATATTCCCAAACAATTATTATATTATCATTATAGTCATAATAGCACTATGACAACATAATATTAACATAAATATAGTGAATTTTCATATTTCTCATTAAGTAGTTTAAAGAGTAAATAGCTGGACCTGTGGTGCACACCTTCATTCCCAGTACTTGGGAGGTTGAGACAGGAGGATCACAGGTTCAAGGCCAGCCTTGGCAACTTAGTTAAACCCTGTTTCAAAATAAGAAAATAAAATAGGGCTGGTGCTATTAGCTCAGAGGTAGCACATCCTTGAGCTCAATCCCCAGTATCCCCCCTACTCACATACACCATAAATGTAAATTAAATTGTTAATAAAAATGCAAGCATATTTAAATATATGCTTTAAATACAGGTCAGGTCGCCAAAAGATATCAAACAAGATATTCCACTCTATTTGGAACCCATTAAGTTTATTCCAATAACCCACCCTTATCTATATTTGTCTATAAAAAATATTGAGAATAAGTAATGATTTACTTTTATTAAAGATACACCAATAAGTTCTTATTATAGGAAACAATTTTTAAATTTTGTAAATGAACAATTTTTAGGTTTTAAAATATTTTCAAATGCATTTAGACTAGTGGTATAACTGGTAGGGTTTACAGCTCTTTAAGCTGTTACTAAAAATAAGCCTGTAATATCCAAATGAAATTGGTTCTTTCTTTCAATGTGTTTAGTTCAAGTATATCTGTGATTTCATTTTCAAGATCATGCCAGGTCTTGATTGGAATGACCACTTGTGTTTCTGAGAAACAGACTTTATGGCTCACATAAAACACCCAAGAAAAGAAATAATCTCACAAGCAAATAAATTACCATTGCAGGCTAGATATCTTTCTCTTTTAACAGTTTTATTTTGAAGAGAAGTCTTCTGTTTAATGGCAAACTGACAGAAACTGAAGATGCATTCCTTTCTTCAGTCGTTTTCTGTTGTGTTGAACCATCCTTTCTTTCTGGATTCCCAGGTAACCTTTCAGCACCAGGGTGTTATCAGCTCTTTGGCAATGCTGTTCTTCCTCCTTCTACCATAAAATAATGAAAACATGAGCCGGCATGGTGGCGCACGCTTGTAATCCCAATACTTTGGGAGGCGGAGACCGGAGGATCCGGGTTCGCGGCCAGCCTCAGATCTCAATCTCTCTCTCTCTCTCTCTCTCTCTCTCTCTCTCTCT
>PVJS01033624.1:0-12072 GCA_004027185.1 Glis glis
CCCTGGGTTCAATCTCCAGTAACACACACACACACACACACACACACACACACACACAGAATTCCCACCCAGGTGCAGTGGTGCATACCTGTAATCCCAATACTTGGGAGGCTGAGACAGGAGGATCACAGGTTCGTGGCCAGCCTCAGCAACTTAGCAAGACCCTGTTTCAAAAAAACCAAAAAGGAACCGGGCATGGTGGCACACACTTATAATCCCAGTACTTGGGAGGCTGAGACAGGAGGATCACAGGTTCATGGCCAGCCTCAGTTACCTAGTGAGGCCCTCCACAACTTAGCAAGACCGTGTTTCAAAATAAAGAATAAAAAATAGGGCTGGGGGTATAGCTCAGAGGTAGAATGCCCCTGGGTTCAATCTCCAATACCCCCCACACACACACACACAAACCCAAAAAAGGTTGGGTGTGTAGTTCAGTGGTATGTCCCTGGGTTCAATCCCCAGTACCACAAAAAAGAAAGTAGACTGATAAATGGAGTCTCTACATCTTTTCCATCTGGAGAGAGTGGAGTTGTCCTCAGATTGGCCTGCAGGGCACCATGATCATTCTGTATCAGGGATAGCACCTGCTTTACAAGGAGCAGCCTGCAGCACTGAGGAGAGGGTGGGGAGGGCATGGGCTCCCCCACCAACTGGCCATAGCAGGACTGCCTGGGAGACCAGCCTGCAGGGCAGGGCCTGGAATCTGCGTTTTCACCCAGCACCCAGGAAATGGAATGCTGACTCAGAGCAACCAGGGCTGCAGCCCCTGCTTCCATCGGAGTAGCCAGGGGGCAGGAGCAAGTTACTTGTCTCCACTTTTCCCCTTTGCAGAAGGACAGTGTGGTTCATCCTCCCTCACAGCTGCAGACAGGCAGAGCAGTGGTTTTCAAGGGACAGGCTGCAGCCCATTAAAGGATAAGAAATGCATTTGATGGGTGAGGGCCAGAACTGTATTTTCTTCTACATTATCTCTTGCTGCTTTCTTTCCTCTTATGGAAGGTGAGCTGTGTGTGTGTGCGCTTTCTGGGACCTCGTCCTCTGGCGGCAGCTCCTGAATCCTCTGACCTGCTCATGGCCCACTCAGCTGCACTCCCTCCTCTTCCTCAGCCCCATCTTTCCCCCTCTGCTGGATCACTCACAATAGCACAGAAACTGCCAGCTATTGCCCCCATACCATGACAAAAGAACAGAAGACCCACAGCCTTCTTGACCACACACAGGTCCCTGTACCCTCACCACAAGGCCCTGCTCCTGTTCACAGGAGAGTTCCCAAGCTGGTTCTTTAGGGTGCCACCTCCACTGTCCCCCCACCCCAGCCTCCCTCATAGCCCTGGACAGCTGCTGTCCCTGCCCTCCACCACGCTGCTCCCAAGGGTTCCAAGGACCTGCACAAGGGCAAATCGAAAGGCGAGCTCTCCATCCTCCTTCATGGCTCTTAGCAGGCCACTTGCCCTCCTTGATAACCATCATCAGAGAGGGGGTTATTTTAAATGTAGATGCGGCTTCCTGAGACCACAGCTTCCATCACAGGCACAATGTCTTGCCAGGTGCAATGTGCATTGTGGTCAAAAGAAGTTTGGAAACATTTGAGAACACAGACACAGACACAGACCACAGCTTCAGGAGCAGGGATAACTAGGCTCAGTGGGGTAGATCTGATTCCCAGTTGTCATTTGCCTTGTACCTGGGAGCATGTTCCTTAAACTTGCTCAGCCTTGGTTCTGTTCTCTCTTGAATAGATCTAATATATTAATGACTTAGGGCCAAGAGAGATCATGGAAATAAAGCCTCTGGCACGCAGTAGTTGTGAGATAAATACTGCTGAGTTAATGGGCATTAGCCCCCAGAGCAGTGGCCACCCACGGCAACGTTTCAGTAAAGGCAGTGATGTTGCTAGGATTCAGCAGTAGCCACTGCATGGGAAGTGCATGGTGACTCCCAGGCCTGTCCTCTCTCAGGGTATCTGGCACTCTGTCCATGCCACAGGCCCACAGGGCCTGGGGGCCACAGAGCCTGCCCCCAAGCCAGATGGCAGGTGGGGGCATTGCTAGGACTGGAGTCCTATTGCCGAATCTGGGTTCCTCCCAGCTACCTGTGGTCCCCTGAGCTTTCTCCCAGGTATGGAGCTTTTGCAACATAAATGACCTCAAACTCTTCAAACTCCTAGGTGAAGTAACCTCCACTCCCTGGTACAGAGAGATAACTGGGCTGAGCCAGGGCCTCGCAGCGGCTCAGCAGCAGAGGGGTAGAGGCTGTGGTGGAGGCTGGAATAGCCTCTTTTCCCTTCTCTGGATCTCATGCACACTTGCCTGTGTCAACCCAGGTTCAAGGACACCCACCTTCAGGCCCAGGTAGCTCTTCAGCTTCTGAGCCCGGGCAAAGGGAAGGGAGAGGAAGGTGGCCACGGAGCCCTCCATCCCTAACCACACCTGCTTGGCTCCCCAGTCTCAGAGGAAGGTGAAGGATCCCCCCAGGGCCATCACTGGCTGACGTACAACTGTGGGCTTAGGGGGACAGTTCAGCCAAACTGAGGAATTAATCAGGCCCAAAGCATTCAGTTTAGTCATGTGCCCCAAACCCTCCAGACACCTAGCTTTGTGAGGGTCCCACGAGGAGCCCCATGCTCTCTGCAGTAAACGTTTATCCTTAAAACTCTCGTAGGTCGCGGTTCTGATTCTCCAGGAGGGCACCCGCCCCTCCGCTGCCAGGTTTGGCGACTTGACCAACCCCCTGGCAGTAAGTTCTTCAAGGAGGCTTGCCTAAGTCTCTCGTGATGGAGCCAAAGCCCGTTTAATGACAGCTGCTTTTTACACGTGCTGTGCTAACTTTTGCCATGGACCATGGTTCTCCACGGCTGCATGTGGGCCTCACCTGGCATGCTCAGCAGGCTTGTGTCCTGCCTCAGCCCGATGAGCGAGAATGTGGTGGGTGGGGCAGAGGATATATTTGCAAAGCTCCCCGGGTGATTCCAATGTGCAACCAGGGCTGGACCTCCAAGGTAGTGGACCTTGTGCTGGCCACAGCACAGGCTCTGCTGACCTCCAGCGGGGTCCAAATCTCAGTTCTGCAATTCACTTGCACATGATCTGGGGTCAGTGGCCTAAAACCTGTGTGCCTCAATTTCCCCACCTGATGCCAGGCGTGGTGGCGCATGCTTGCAATCTCAGTACTTGGGAGGCTGAGACAGTAAGGTCAAGGTTCGAGGACAGCCTCAGCAAGTAGTGAGACTCTCAGAAATCTAGCAAGACCCTGTTTCAAAAACAAAAACAGGCCGGGCGTGGTGGCGCATGCTTGTAATCTCAGTACTTTGAGAGGCGGAGACTGGAGGATCCGGGTTCAAGGCCAGCCTCAGCTCGCGCTCTCTCTCTCTCTCTCCCTGTCTCTCTCTCTCTCTTTCTACTTAGTGAAGCCCTCCACAACTTTGTGAGACCCGGTTTTAAAATAAAGTATTAAAAATAGGGCCGGGCGTGTAGCGCGGAGGTAGAACGCCCCTGGGTTCAATCCCCGGTACCACAAAAACAAAACAAAACAAAACAAAACAAAAAAACAAAAAAAAAAAAACCAGAAAATAGGGCTCAGGGTGTAGCTTAGAGGTAGAATGCCCCTGAGTTCAATCCCCAGTACCATAAAAAAAAATTCCCCATCTGGAAATTAGGGAGAGCGGTTCTGACTCACTAGATCATGTGTGGATGGAGGTAGGCCAAGCGATGGGCGGTATGGCTTGGACTCAGTCAGCAGCTATCCTGGAGGCCTCTGACACCCCGTCCTCCAGTTTCCTCTTCTCCAAACTGGTTCACCCTAGTTCCTTTCAAACTTCCTCTCTGCACTGGGATGTTCACCTTAATCATACAGACCATCCCAAGTCATGCTATCTTGCTTCTTTGGGTGGCTGGGCGATTGGGCCAGGACCAGGGAAAGGATATAAGGGGAGGGGACGCGCTAGGCCCCCACCTACCACACCAGGCCAATCTGGCCTCCTTCCCTTTGGCAGAAACCCCACTTTATGTCTATGCCAACCTAGGAAAGATTCTAAATCCACTGGTGGTGACCACTGTGACCTCTAGATCTTCTCCCTTGCAGAATCATACCATCCCTACCTTTTTGTGTGTATGTGTGTGTGGTACTAGGGATGGAATCCAGGAGCCACATCCTCAGCCCTTTTATTTTGAGACAGGGTCTCCCTATGTATGTTGCCCAGGCTAGCCTTGAACTTGAGATCCTCCTGCCTCAGCCTCCAGAGATGCTGGGGTTAGAGATGTGCA
Source organism: Glis glis (assembly GCA_004027185.1). Taxonomy (NCBI): domain Eukaryota; kingdom Metazoa; phylum Chordata; class Mammalia; order Rodentia; family Gliridae; genus Glis; species Glis glis. Next base: position 4,263 of record PVJS01033624.1, read on the forward strand.
CATCCCTATCTTAGATTGGAGTGATGGTGCCTTGCTCCCCAGCCATATGGTAACTAATGCCACAAACATTTATGATGTGCTACTATGAGCTGGGCGCCATGCCAGGTGTTCGGGGGGCAGAGGGATGTTCAGGAAGAGAGTTCACTGCCTCCCCAGAGCTAACAGTTTAGTAAGAGAGACACCTTCCCCATCAACCTGGACCATAGGTTGCTGCCTTACATGGGTGCTGCGAGGCTCTGTGGGATGGAGCGGACACAGCAGCTCCCCCACCCCGGTGCTTGGTTCTCCCTAGCTGTGTGGTGAGAACCGATGAGAAGCATGAGGGACCCTGAGTGCTCCTGCCTCAGAGGGGTGGCCTCCCAAGGGACAGGTGCTCCTGTCTCCTGCCCACTCCCAGGGCTGAGCTGTTGCAGCCTCCTGGTCAGGAGATGAAAGGAGCAACATGAGATAGCCAGGCCTGGGCCTGGCCCTGCTGACATCACAGAGCTTGGCCATGTCTCCAGCCTCCCCAAAGGAGCCCGGGGCATGTGGAGGAATGTGTAGGAGGCTTCGTTTGGGGCAGAAAGGGGCTATGGGCTCACCTGCTGTTCTTGGTCCAGGGCAGCCAAGCAGCCTGTAGGAGGGGCTGAGGGGAGGGAGGACTCACCCACAGGAGAAGGAGGGCTGACAGACCAGAGCCAGGGGAGGCAGGGTGGGGAAGGCACACGGACCCCATAGCTTTGGACCCAAGGACCGAGCTTAAGTGCTAGGGCTTCAGGTTAGAAAAGAAGGCCAGACCAAGGGCACACTTCTCACAGTGGGGAAAGACCATGCCTAGTGGAGTCAGGGTGCAGGCTGGCCCATCCCCAGGACGGTCCCCTATATACTACTCTCTGTATATGACCAATTTTGTAATCATCTATCTTCCTAAATTCTCCCTGAAACTCTCTACAGTCCATCCTAGCTGTGCAATCTTGTGCAGGTTCCTTAACCTCTCTGAGACTCTGGCTCTTTATCTCAAAAACAGGGTTACTGAGACCTGCCTTGCAGGATTGACAAGGGGAAATCTATGTCACATCCCTGCTAGGATAGTGGGCCCAGAAAATGGCAACAGTGGCAGCTCCCCCTGCACCATCTTTTCATACCAATTCTTCCTCATTTTTTTTTTTTTTTGCGGTGCCGGGGGTTGAACGCAGGGGCGTTCTACCTCCGCGCTATGCCCCCGGCCCTATTTTTTATACTTTATTTTGAAACCGGGTCTCACGAAGTTGCAGAGGGCCTCACTAAGTAGAGAGAGAGAGAGAGAGAGAGAGAGAGTGAGAGAGAGAGAGAGAGAGAGAGAGAGAAAGCTGAGGCTGGCCACGAACCCGGATCCTCCGGTCTCCGCCTCCCAAAGTACTGGGATTACAAGCGAGCGCCACCACGCCCGGCTCTTCCTCATTTTTGTGCTCTAATTTTTTTGGCCCTGGGCCGACAGGCCTGTAGTGCATTTGAGGTTTTTATTCCAGAGAAGGCAGGGCGAGCAGAATGCTTTCTAAACCATCCCTAAACTGTTCGGGGCAGAAGGAAATGAGCGGAGGGTGGGAGGTGACCTTGACAGTGAAGTAATTGGTGGGGGGTGTTCAAACATTCCTACCGGTCAAACTCCCCAACGAATGGCATCATCCCAGCCACAGAAGCAGACATGGAGACCTCGGAACGGGGCTGCAGGTGGCAGTCAGAGACAGACCCATTCCACTCCCTCCCTTCCCTTAAAGTGGCTCGCGGGCGGACCCACACCTCTTGCAGGGAAATCGGGAAGAGGGGGAAGGAGCTGGGGAGGTGGGTGGCAGGGATGAGGGATGAAGCAAAGAAAAATGGCCCGTGAAACGCAGAAACGCCCAGCATGCTTGCTCCCAGCCCTGGCCCATGAATCGAGGGGTGACAGGTCTCTCATCTCCGATGCCAAGAGCCAGGAGCTCCGGGCAGCCACAGGTACTACATCCGCACCTGCCAGCGCCAGGAAAGAGGCGATAAAGCATTGTAGCAGGGCCTGGAATGCTAAGTGCTTGCAGCTGGGAAGGGATCGCCCTGAGAGCGGCTCTCAGCCAAGGAGCAGGGCTGCGCCCAGACACCCTCCCTCCCGCGACAGCCTGGGGCAGGGGCAGCACGACGGGCAGGGGACTCTTGGAGGATGCCCAATGGGCTGTGTGATTTACCGAGGGCTGGGATGCTTGAGTCACCGGTAAATAAAAGTGGATCATAAAGCACCCAGCTAAGCCAGTGCCTCGGGAAATGCACCAGGGCCCCAGCCCCCATGATCAGAGCTAATGTTTATAGAGCGCCTGGGACGGTGGTGTCAGGCCCTGTCATCAGGGCTAGTGACACATGGGAAGGGACTTAATTGTCACAACAACCCTAAGAAGGTGGTGGTGGTATGTCTTCCTTTTACACACCAGGAAAATGAGCACAGCAGAGGCAGACCTAGACCCAGGGCCACGTCCTGGCCAGCACTTCTCAAAGGCTACCAAGCCCCTCAGCCACCGGGGGGGGGGGGGGGAGGGTCTTGGGAACATGTGGATTGGGACTCAGGGGTCTGGGAGACAACAGAGACTGCATCACCAGCAGCTCCCTGGGCACTGTCCAGGGCCCCACAGCAGGTAGCGAGTGATGAAGACTTCTGTCTTCATTGGCACCAAGGGGCTCAGAGCATAGTGCTCTGGCTGCTGGAGGAATCTGTGGATTCCTAGGTTCACACAAAAGGCCCCGCAGGGTGTCAGAAACACGGGGAGTATGGGGGAGCATGTGGGAGGGTATAAAGTCTTTGAAAATACCAATGTCCACACCATAGCTCAGGCTAGTTCAACCAGAATCCCGGGGTGGGCCCGACTGGTATTTTGTGAAGAGCTCCCTGGTGACCCAGGTGTGTAGCCAGGCAGAGGCCTTGAGGGATGGATGGAGTTGCCCATTCAAATGCCACACTCATACCCACAAGGCTAGGAAGGAACTGGAGTGAGGTCAGGGGCTCAGAGGTGCTTGGAGGGCAGGGGAGGTGAGCAGCCTCCTGGGCCACTTGAAGAGTATGCTGGGGTCAGCTAGTGTACCCCTTCTTGTTCCTGGGAGACCTCCTGGAAGAGAGGCACACAGCTGGGCAGCTGGCAACACCCCATCCTGAGACACCTGCAGAGCTGGCTTTGGGTCCCAGACACCCGCTTCCCAGTGAGCACAGGCCCTGATGTGGGCCCCTCCTCCATGCTGTAGCAGATCCTGAGCCCTTTTCTCCTCCAGGCCTTGACCTGGCCTTGACCCACTGCCCCCCTTCAGCCTGTGGAGTCAGAATCCCCCACACTGGATACCCGATCACCCTTGACACCTGCCCAAGTTCCTCACCCTCGCCTTCCATGTGTGACTTTTCAACAAGAAGCCTGGTAGGCCAGGTTAGCAAGGATCCTCTACCTGATGTCCCCTCTTAGTCATTTTCCATCCACTGACTCCTCACCCTGTTCCTTGGCGATAAATACCCACTCGTCCTTTTCAGAGTTGAGCTCCCTCTCTCCCTCCTTGCCATTTTAACAAGTGTCAGATCATTTTCTCCCCTGCCCCCTGGAAAAGTCCTGGGTAAAGTGTGCAGCGCAGGGGGAGGAGGGGAGGCTTGGCTCAGACTTCTCCTCCGAGGTTCAGGCCTGGGCATGAGCTGCAGGCACTGGGCTCTGAGCCCATCCCCAACAGCAACCACCCCGACTTCTTCACTGTCTTTGCCGAGCTCTTCTTCTACCTGGAATGTCTGCCCCCATTCTTCAAATCCACCCACCCCAGGTCACAGCAATCTCTCTCCTGGGACCAGACTACTTGTCCCCAAGGCTTCTTTCGCTTCCTGCTGCGCAAGAGTTTGGACTCCATTCACACTGCTTCTGTTTACATTGTGTTGGTCAGAACCCAGTCACATGACCACACCCACTGCAATGGAGGCTGGGAAATGCAGTCTTTTTTTATTTTTGGTGCTGGCATTTGAACCCAGGGTCTTGCACAGGCTAAGCACATGCTCTCCCACAGAACTACATACACCCCAGCCCTGGAATGTGGTCTCCAAATGTAGCCTTTGGAGCATCCCCCAAGGCTTCCTGTGTTGAAAAGTGATCCCCACTGTGAGGTACTAAGAAGGTGGAAACTTAATCTGACTATGGTGTTTAGGGATGACTAGGAGGTGATTGGGATTAGATAAAGTCATGGGGTAGAGCCCCAGGATTGCATTCTGATGCCTTTATTTTGTTTATTTATTTTGTTTTTTTGTGGTACTGGGGATTGAACCCAGAGGCATTCTACCTCTGAGCTACGCCCTCAGTCCTATTTTATTCTTTTATTTTGAAACAGGGTCCCACTAAGTTGCAGAGGGCCTCACTAAGTTGCTGAGGCTGGCCTCAAACCTGCGATCCTCCTGTCTCAGCCTTCCAAATACTGGGATTACAGGCATGTGCTACCGCACCCAGTCTGGTGGCTTTATAAGAAGAGAGACCAAACTCACACAGGTGCTCCCTGCCTGTAGCCATGTGATGCCCGGCACCAACCACCTCAGCACTCTGATGGCAAGAAGGCCATCATGAGTTGTAGCTTCTCGACCTCGACCTCCAGGGCCATGAGCCAAAATAAACCTCCTTTCTTCATAACTCAGGCCTGTGGAAGCGTGTTACTGGCCACAGAAAATGGACTAATCCACTCCTGTCTTCATTAACTGTAGAAGATCCATTATAATGGGAACATGGTTTTCTGGGTTAAAACTACATTTAAAGACTACATTTCAGGGCTGGGGATGTAGCTCTTAGCATGTGAGAGGCCCTGGGTTCAGTTCCCAGCACCCCCCAAAATAGTAGACTACATTTCCCAGCCTCCATTGCAGCTGGTATGGTCATGTGACTGAGTTATGACCAGGGCAGTGCACATAGAAGCAATGTGTTATTTCTAGGAATGCAAAAGGCATTCCCTCATTTTCATCTTCCTTATTCCTACTGAAGTAATGGCTGGAGCTCCAATAGCCATCTTGGATATAAGAGCTAAACATGGTGAAACAACTGGTTTCCTGACACCACAGGACATCACACCAGCCTTAGGCTGAACCTCCTATCCCAGACTTGAATGTGAGAGGAAAATGACCTTGCATCTTGTTTTAGCCACTATTCCTTTTTTTTTTTTTTGGCACTGGGGATTGAACCCAGAGGCTTTCTACCTCCAAGTTATATCCCGAGCCTAAGTTTTTATTTCTTATTTGGAAACAGGGTCTCACTAAGTTGCGGAGGGCCTCGCTAAGTTGCCAAGGCTGACTTTGAACCTGTGATCCTCCTGTCTCAGTCTCCCAAGTACTGGGATTACAAGCATGTGCCACCATGTCCGGCTCACATTATTCTTTTTTTAACTTAGAGCTGAACTTAATGCTATTGGATCCACGCCTTCAAATTCATAGACTGGATTCTTGGGTTACCGCACTACACTATATAGACTCGTCATTTGCATCTCCCTCCCAAGTTAAACAGTGAGCAATCTGAACACTGGGATTGTCGTTTCCATCTCCATCTCCCCCGCCACATAAGGCCTCACACTCGGCCCAGCCCTGAACAGAATTCTTTCTCCTACACTCCACACAGCTTCTGCATTCACATCCTTATTGTCAGCACGCCACACACCTCCCTGGAATGGCACACCCAGGTACAGTGCCTGGGGCCGCTCGCTCCTCCCCTCGAGGGAGAAATGCCCTTACCAGGATGTCAGAGTCCTCAGGGTCCTTCCCTGGGGCTTGGCTAGAGCAGTTGCCAAGTTTGAATGCCCAGTACTCCTTGGCAGTGACAAAGAAGTTCCATGGCAATAGTCCGCCCATGCCCAGGCTGAAGAAGATGATGTAGGTGCCATTAAAGCGGTCCTTGGGCCTCTGCAGGCCAGGGGGCAGGCGGTCCAGCTGCTTCTCAAGCAGCGCCTCCTGGTCGGCTCGCGTCGAGCTGCCCATGGGTCTGTAGGTGGAGTTGGAACTGTGGTGCACGGCATCCTCTGGGATAGTGGCCACTGCAGAGCAGGGAAAAAGACACAGGGTAGGTGAGCAGCCACAGAAGTCGGTCACAGTGGGGGACTTGCCTGCTCCATACAACTAGAGCCCACACCGCGTCCCTAAGTCACCAGAGCCTGCTTGGGAGCTTCTGGTTAAAGGGTCAGAAAGAAAAACAAAAATCAGACTTGGAGAAGGACAGGATGTCAGAACTGTGAACAATTTAGAGGTCACCCTGACCACACAAGGGCAACACATACACGTAGCACGGGAGTATGGGACAGGCTGGGTGTAAAACACTGTGGCATAGTGGGGCCTGTGGCAAGCAATACAGAAAGGCAGACCTGGTCTAAAGCATTCCAATTCTATGCAGCCAATGAAAAAGGAATCAAGACCCTTGATGGGCAAAGAATGATCTCTAAAATGCTTTCCAACTTTATTGCAAAAAGTCAGAAGCAGCTCAGCATGTAGGATATGCTATTTGTATAAAAAGGTGTGTGGGGAGAGAAACTAGACACACACATGCACATTTGTATATGCATGGGATATCTCTGGAAAGTCTAAGAAATTTCTAACAGTGGTTGTCTCTGAGGGGGAAGACTGGGACCAGGAGGGGGACTTCACTGCTTATTCATTTTTTGTGCCTTTTGAATTTTTGAATTATGTGAATTTATTAGCTTTTCAAAAATAAAACTATAAATAAAAAGGCATTGAATAATAATTTTTTTAAACCCATGTGTCTAGAGCTTCCTCCAGAAGCCAGTGTGACCTCTGATAGTCCATTCCTCATTTCATTTGTGAGGAAACAGAGGTCCACAGCACAGAAGGTCACAGGACAGGTAAATGGCCAGGTGGAGGTTTGCAGATCCTATCGGGGTCCCTACCTTTGATCACATCCTGCCAGGAGACAGCCACTCCAACTCTGTGCTGGCACCAAAGATGATGAAAGACTGTGTTGCTGGAAACTGCTACGTGTACAGACTTGGGTGTGTCACCATGCTTCTGAGCCTCAATTTCCCCATTTGTGAAGTGAGGGAAGTCTTTTTTACAAGAGTTATATAATTGTAAACAGCTGGTAATGTCTGGCTGTGGAAGCAGTGACTGAACAAACATCAGCATCTCCCCTGGCATCCCAGGCTCATCACCTGGCTAGCGGGCTGCGAGGTGGCATCCTACTTCTAAGATCTGGATGACACGGAGGATGTGGCAGCAGCTTGATCAATGCAAAATATTTCTACAATGCTGAGGATGGACAGTCTGGGGTCCCTTCCATGGGAGTGTCTTCCCAACTCAATAAGCAAATAAATAAATGTGACCTGGCTCATGTGGGAGGCAGAGCCTGACCCAGAGCATCATGCCAGGAAGAGTGGCACCTCTGTGCTCTTGCGGGATGGAAACATCTCCCCACACAGGGGCAGACCCTTCTATGCTCTCTCAGGAGAACCTCACAGCACCCCTTAGAATTAAGCAGGGCCGAAATTACTGCCCCCTTTTGCAGATGAAAAACTGAGGCCTTGAAAAGGCACTTGCTTTGTCCTACTTTCAAACGGAAAGAATTCCCAACAGCAAAAACTAAGTCCCATACTCAAGCATGCCAAGGTCATGACTAGCACTTGAGCCTGGTGACAGCTTAAAATTACACTAGGTTCTACTCAAAGACCCCTTCTGCAGATGCGGGGTGTGAGGCTCAGAAAGACTGAATAAATTGACCAAGGTCTCCTGGTTCCCAGACAGCAACAGCACAGTTACACAGCCAAGTAGTCTGGGGCCACGCTAAACCCCTGGCTTCCCTGGGAGAGTGGATTGGGGATGGGGACCTTCCTG
>PVJS01033625.1:0-22057 GCA_004027185.1 Glis glis
AGGAGGAGGAGGAGGAAGGAGGAGGAGGAGGAGAAGTTGACTTCTGAGAAATCTGTTTTCTGCAGCCAGCTACTCAACTCTGGTACTTGCAAGCAGCCATTAGACAAAATGGGAATCAATGTGTCTGGCCATCCTGGCTTTGACCCACAGGCCTGTTTGCTGTCTGAAGCCCTTTATGAACTAGAGTTCCAAGTTTGCACATTGGTCCAGAAAATAAGGGAAGGCAAAACTCACACATTTGTTTTTGTGTGCCTCAAATACCTCACACCAGTGCTAGTTCTGATTTCCCAGGAAGGCCTTAGGCACGGGCCACATGTTGGCTCCAGGGAGAAAAAGACTACTGGGGTGAAAGTCAGAGAATGGGTACTGGGTGTCCTCCAGACCCTCAACCTCAGATTGGAACCAAAACAGATCAGTCTCTTAGGCTTTCTGGCTTGGAATGTGGGGACCGGAGCCACCCTGCTAGGCTGGGCCTCTGGCTGGGGTGGGACTGGAAGTAGCCATGAGTAGCAGTTTTCACTTGGCTGCTCAGCGTGCATCTAGGAAGGGGAGAGAGCATGAGGTGGCACTGGTCAGCAACTTTCCAATACGGCGTTCCTTAACTGTGTCACAGAGGCTTATTATCACTCTCTCTAAAATATGACCCTTTGCTGCCACACAGGCTTCAGGCAGGAAGTGTCCTCTTAGCATTATGGCAGACAGGGAGCTGTCCTTTCCCTGTGCCTCTCCTTCAACTGCCTGGCCCTTACTCCAGGAGACCCAAGATTTGTTCATGTCACCCCACTGGGACCTGTGCCTGGGCCACCTTCCTCACTCCTGCCTGGGGTGGTGACACACCCCCTGTCTAGGACCTTTCCTCCAGGGCTTCACACAAGTTCAGAAGAGCCGCAAAATAGCCAGCATGCAGGCTGGCCTGTCCTTGGATCTGCTATGTTCTAAAATAATGGCAAATTTTTGTTACCTCTTTCTATTACTACAGTTAGCCCCCAGTATCCACCAGTTTCACATCCATAGTCAACCAAATATGGATAAAGAAATATTTGAAAGAAACATTTCACCTGTACTAAACATGTACTGACTTTTTTTGTGTTTATTCCCTAAACAGTGCAATATACAAACTTCTCAGCATTTACATTGTACTAGAAATTATAAATCACCTAGAGATGGTTTAAAGTACATAGGCGGATGTGCATGGGTTATATACAAATACTACACCATTTCATATGCAGGACTAAGTATCCACAAATATCAATACCCTTGGGGGAGAGAGGGACCTGGAACCAATCCTCTGTGGATACTGAGAGATGACTGCGCTCAGGGAAGGCCCTAAAACTAAAGCCAAGGTTACAGGAAGCCCAGATCGAGTACTCCCTCCATGTATTTCTATTTCCAAACAGGTTGAAGAAATAAAATCCAAACAAGTAGTCCTGTGTCCCCAAAGACACAGGCTGATATCAGTACATGACCGATGCCAAGAGATACGATAAATACAGTGAACCTTTGTGGTGTTCAAGAAGAGATGAAAGAGCTTGGAAACTACCCTCTAAGTTCATTTCTAAGCTCATTATTTAAAGTGCTGTTAGTGCAGGACAGCAATGTGCTGACCCTGGCTGGCGGCCCTCCCGATGACAGGAAGTGGAAGGGGCTGCAGCAGGGCACTGGTAAACCACCCAGTGGAAGTACAAATGGGAAAATACAGAAAATACGTTTTCTTAGTGCATGAGTTCGCCCTGATTATGAATATGTGAGAAACATTAGTTCATTAGTAGGCTCCAAGACATTGCAGATGCTGGGCGTGGGGGGCGTAGGCGGGCGCCACTGACGCAAAAGTTAGTATGTGTAGGACACTTTGCCAAGCTCTGTGTCTGGGGACCTGTCTGGTTTGTGGCACACATGTTGAGGCCTCCATTGGGGCTGGGTGGAGACCAGGGAAGGCACAGTGACCTGGGAGTGGGGGAACAACACAAAACTCCACAGAGGCCTCAGAGTTCCGCTTGTGTGCACAGCTGTGTGTCTAAGAAATGTGTGTCTGAGAGTCCTTTCTAGCTGAGAGTCTGGGATTCCCAAAGACACAGGGTGACACAGCATGGAAGAGCCAGACATGCCAATATGCCTTCAAAATTCAGCAGATTCTCATAGATCAAGGATCTCAAGATTTCAGACAGATGGGCTGAAAGAAATGCAATTCACCATAGCACAGAGTCTAGTAGCCCAGCTCCTGGATGAGTATAGCACTGAGATTTCCCTGAGGTCTTTTAAAGGATGCAATTGCCAAGCCCCCCCCCCCACACACACACACATTTTTTTTCTTCAGTGCTAGGGACTGAACTGAACGCCTTGTGCATTCTAGGCAAGTGCTCTGCTACTGAGCCACATCCCCAACCCCCCAAGCCACTTTTGAAGATCTTCCTTCTAATACCTTCTCTGCTTCATTCTCTTTTGGTTTTCAGGGGAACATGGGTTTTTAGGTGAACTTTTTTAGAAGTACAGCATTTGCTCCAAGGGGATGTTCAAAATCTCTGTGCGTGATGATGTCAAGAAGCTGAAGGAAATCAGAGGTCTGTGGTAGGGAAATGGCTTCAGAATATGCCCATAAGTCTTCCATAGATCTGACTCCCCAGAAATATTTGGATGATGGAATGGAGCTGGCTTCTGTAACTTGGGCTGGGGTCTTCCTGCTGGGGTCCTTATGGCCTTCCCTACCTCAACTCCCCAAATTGTGGTGGAAGAGCCTCTTCCAAACTGCCCCAGGTCTGATTCGCCCCAGTGTATCAATGTGGCAGAGGGCTATCAGAGCCCAGGATGGTCTTTGTTGACTCTCACTGGACTGTGGTTGTTGAAGCCTGGAGTTACTGATGGGGACTTCAGACAACTGCCATCCATTCCAACTCATTTGATGAGTAGCTGAAGAAGAGAGAAGCAAGAGGGCTTTAGCTCTTCTGGAATCTTTATTATTCAGACCTAATTGACTGATCTCTTCCATGGAGTTAGCTACATGCAAATTCACAATTTCACTCACTGCTTGCAAATTCCAGAGTGGAGAGGAATAGCTCAAAAGCTTCCATTATCCATGGCTATGGAGAAGGAAATCGTGTGCCACCACAAAGTGCAAAGATGAGTTGCCTTGGGATTAAATCACTTGCACTCAAAGCTTGGTTCTACCACTTGTAAGAAAGTAACCTGCTGGTAATTGTTAGCTTCAATGAGTCTCCATTTGCTCATCTATAAAAATAATGCCTGCTTCACAAACATGCTGTGAAGGCTTGCTATAAAGTGTCTGACAGACAGTTGGACACAGTAGATGGTTGATACAAAACAGCTGCTGCCTGTGTTTCTAGGTTTCATTCCCTGTGAGCCCTTTTCTAGAACTGATGTGCTATTGCATCTATTCAACTGTTGTCCGAGCAAATGACAAGTTATTTCCCAGGAGGGTTTCAACTTTTAAACTCTTGCTGTGTGGGAGGCTACTGCTTGCATTTAATTTTCCTGTTTTGTATAAAACCAACTGAAAAATCAGCTCTTTTGTTTGTGGCAGAATTTCGTCTCCAAGCCTCTTTTTAAAATTCTCTTTGTAAACATACAGCCAAACATGTTTTCCTTGCTCTCAAAAAAAAAAAAAAAACAAATCATCCTCTTTGGTTTAAAACCAATTACATTGACATTTGGGGGCCTCTAGCTATTTTTCCAAAAATTTGGATTTGGAATAGGCAAAGGAGTGCAAAGGAAAGACACCAAGCAAATTTTGTCCCCTGGAGGTTCCCTGAGGATGAGCCCAGCATGTCCTTGGTGGCACTCTGTCTTTCTTCTTAGCTTTCATGATTCACAGTTGGGGATTACCCTGCATTGATTTTCCAGGAGGTTGCTGGGTTTTTTATTTAACAAATACATGGCTATCGTGCCACTTTCTTTTGGACACCAAACACGTGCGAGGTGTTCAGGTTCTGCCCCATATATCTACCCCTCTTCACAGCAAAATGTTTATTGACTATGATCACCTTCTTTAATTCTCCTCCTCCCTGTGGAGATTTGAGGGTTAATGGGAAAGCTCAGTTCTTCCCCAGGAGGCCTATCAATGGTACCTTCTGCAAAAAGAATACAGTCCCTAGGCGTAAGGACCCATATGTCATGGGGCATGCTCCTCAGAGTGACAGCCCTAGACTCCCTCTGTTCACTATTATGGAAGGCAGGTGGGATGAATTACAAGGCCCCCAGATACACTGCCACTTGGCTTGGCCACATTCACCATCTATGCGGCCAGGAGGGTAGTTAGGGACAAAAGACCCAAACATCTGCCATTGCGAGGCAGATCATCGCCTAGGCCCTGCGGTCTGCACCCCCGGGTTGTCACACTCCTAGATCTGCCTTCTTCCTGGCTGCTTGGCCACTGCCGGTGGAACGGGCCTGGTGTCTATTACTCTTTTAAGTTCTGTCAGGTTTGTTTCACGTATTTGGAAGTTCTGTTATTAGTGGCACACATCTTTAATGTTATATTATCTTGATTAATTGTAGGGTTGATTCTTGATTTATTTCTGGAAAGCCCTCTTGGACTATAATTTCAAATCTTAGTTTTGCTCCCTTGTTTTGCTGTCCTTGTTCAAGGACTCCAGTGGACATTTTTGGCCTGTCTTCCATTTCAATCACTTTGCTCTCACCCTGTTAACTTCTTTATTTCATTTTTGCTCTCATGAATTTTCTTCTTGCTTTTTATCAGTGCCTTTTATTAAATTTCCATTTAAATTTATTCTTCCTGTGTTTCATAATTTAGTTTATATTTATATTTAATTTAATTTAAAGTTATATTTCTGGTATGATTTTGTCTTTTTCCTTTATATCCTGTCTAAGTTTAACAAGTATCATTTTATTTCTTCCTTTTTTCATTTTTGGTCCATTTGTATTGGGGTTTATATTCTGATTCAAAGGGTTTTCTTTTTATATATCTCCAAATTCTTCTTTGAGGCAAATTAATTTTTGTTGAAGCATTATGTTACAGTTTTTCTCAATTTTATGTTTTGTCATGGGGAGGGGGGAGAATATTTTCTTGGGCTGAATTACTCTGATTCACATTTTATAAAATAATTTTGTTTGGACATGGTATCTTTTTACCGATTTCTATTCATTTTGTAGGGAGGGTTCCTAGTATGAGAGTTCCTTATCTTCTATCAGTTCTGCCCTTTCTCTTTAGGAAAAAATTGATGGTGAAGGTGGGAAGATGGAAAGGGACTACTATGTCTTTTTCCCCTAGGATTATTAATTTTATCCCCTTTCTTTTCACAGCCATGTCTCCAAGGAATGCCACCACCTCTCTGTTTCTCATTCTCCCCAAGAAACAATGCTTTTCCAAAGCTGCTGCTTCTGGCCTCACTCATTTCCAGTTTCTTTTCCTGTAGCTGGTGTTGGGAACTACTAAGTTCCAAATTGTGTTTTGAATTTCTACAAAATACAAAAGTTGGACTTTCTCCTGAGATTGTTCATGCTTTATTTAAGCCCTTCATGCCCCTGTGCTCTTTTTCATACAAGTCCTTTAATATTCCCCTATTCCACTTTCCACATCTGTAGGCTAGAAGCAGTAGGCAAAAGGTAGCTCTATTAGAATTCAGCTCATTTTTATACATGCTGATAATTTTAAGTTTATAGTATTCTCTGATTCTTAGTAATGCTGAAGTCACAGTGTTATTTTCATCATTATTCTATTTATTGGAGGAATTTTTAAAAAGTTAAATGGAGGGATTTCAAGTTGGGCAGCCATCATTGTTTTCCATTCCTGTTTGAATTAAATTTCTTGGATCTCTGTTGACTTTTTTATCAAATATGGAAAAAATATGACTATCATTTCTTCAGGATTTTTTTAATTAATTAATTAATTTTTTTATTTTTTTATGTTTTTATTGGTGCATTGTAGTCTCACATCACAATGAGTATCAGTTTGGTGTTAACATACATGCACACAGCTCTTGGCTGCCGAGGTGACCCGCGGGGAGGCCGGGGTCTGGTACCTGGCACAGAGGCCGCTGAAGTGGCGCAGAGGCTGTCGGGGTGACGCCGAGGCCTGGGGCGGGCGCAGAGTACGCCGAGGTGAGGGAATCCGGGGCCCGGGGCAGGCGCAAAGGCTGCCGAGGTGACAAGCGGGGACGCCTGGGTCTGGTACCTGGCGCAGAGGCCACCTAGGTGAAGCCGAGGCTTGGGGCGGGCGCAAAGGCCCCGGAGGTGAAGCTGAGGCCTGGGGCGGGTGCAAAGGCTGCCGAGGTGGTGCAGAGGCTGTCGGGGTGACCCCTTCAGGATTTTTTTAACCTCAATCTCTCTATCTCTTTGGGATAGGGCTCCAATTACATTTATGTTTGAGCACTTAATACTATTTCATAGATCACAAACATTCTGTTATTTCTCCCACCCCACATTTTCACTCCCCCACCCCACATTTTCCTTCTCTCTCTCTCTCTCGCTCTCTCTCTGCTTTAGTTTGGCTACTTTCTATTGCTCTTAGGGTTCACTGATCTTGGGATTTTTTTCCCCAGCATCCCCTTTGCTGTTATGTCTATTTGGCAAACTTTTCATTTTAGATATTTTGCAATTGTAGAATTTCCATTTAGTTCTTTATTAAGATCATTTTATTTATCTGCTGAGATTGGCTATATCTGTCTACTCATTTTATCAACTGTCATCAACTTTTCCCTCTAAACTATACATAAAGGCTGGGTTTTTTTTGTTGTTGTTGGTTTTTTTTTGTTTTGTTTTGTTTGTTTGTTTTTTGTGGTACTGGGGATTGAACCCAGGGGCATTCTACCTCTGAGCTACACCCCAGCCCTATTTTTTACTCTTTATTTTGAAACAGGGTCTCACTAAGTTGCGGAGGGCCTCACTAAGTAGCTGAGACTGGCCGCGAACCCAAATCCTCCGGTCTCAGCCTCCCAAGTACTGGGATTACAAGCGTGCGCCACCACGTCCGGCTATAAAGGCTGTTTTAAAGTCTTTGTCTATTTGTCCTGACATCTCTGAATCTGTTTCTATTTCCTGTTTTTTATTCCCCCTAGAAATAGACTACATTTTGCTCCTAACTCATATGTCTAGTAATGTCTTATTATATGCTGGTCATTGTAGATACTTGAAACTATCTCTTCTTGGCCTCTGTGACACAATAACCTTTGGGAATTTTCTGATACCTCTCTGGTGCCCTCTCCATATCTTAATTCCCTGGCTGGGCTGGGATATAGTTGTCTTGGTGGAATAGGGTCAGCATTCATAAGAGCAAGCTATGATTGGGGATTGTATTGAAGATAGTGAGCCTGAGGAAATGAAGGTGACCATTAAGGCCAAATCTGAAATGACGACCAGTGGCCACAAATGAGCTGATGTCCACAGTTACTACAGTGACAGTCATAGCTTATGAAGGTGGAGATACAGTAAATAGTCTGGGGTTAAATAACTAAAGGCAAGAGTCGAGCGCTGTAGTGCACGCCTGTAATCCCAGTACTTGGGAGGCTGAGACAGGAGGATCGCAGGTTCACAGCCAGCCTCAGCAGCTTGTGAGGCCCTCCGCAACTTAGTGAGACCCTGTTTCAAAATAAAGAACAAAATAGGTCTGGGGGCGTAGCTCGAAGGTAGAATGCTTCTGGGTTCAATCCCCAGTACCACAAAAAAAAAAAAAATAAAAAAACAACTAAAGGCAAAGGAAGATGCAAGGCTGATCTATAAATCAGACGGAGCACACAGGAAAGATGTTAGGGACAAGAAAGATACGGGGCAAGGTCAAGGATGTGTCTGTCTGGAACATAAGACAGAATATTCTTGAGTGAGTTGGTTTTGTTGATTATGAAGTTAGATGGATTTGAGGCATTTTTATCTGTGCCTTCTCCTCATGTGATATTTTCTTTCTCTGCTTCTTGGGTGAATTTTCGCATCTCATACACATTGAAGTAGAAAGGTAGAAGAGTAGGCCTTAGCTTATTAATAAGAGAACAAAGCATTGGTAGAAAGTGATCATTCCTTTAGCAAAGGCTTTCATTCCTCACAAAAATAGAATTTTCAGTCAAATATTCTTTCCAGAAAGAATGAACTCTATCCCTCTCTTTTTTTGGTTTTTTTTGTGTGTGTGTGTGTGTGTGTGATAGTCAATCTAGGTTGTCAACTTGACCTGATCATGACACACCCAAGATTATGTGATTTTGGGTGTGTAACAGCAGATTAAACAGAAAGCCCTGCCCTGAATGTAGGCAGCAGGATTCTGATAGGTGCAGACTTAGATAAAAGAGGGAGAAGCCGCGTAGAGTACGTGCGACTCTTTCCGAGGAAAACGCATCTGCTCTCGCCTGAGATCGTCGGCCGCCGGCTTCGCCGTTCTCTGAAGAGCTTCTTGATCTTCTCGGCCTCCAGCCCTTCGAACTGAAACTTCACCATCATTTCTCCGAAGAGCTTCCTGATCTTCACATCTCGGACTGGGACTGAATTAGTGGTTGCTCCGATCCTAAGACTCCAGCTCTTAGACCGTTCGACCAGCTACTGGTTCCTCTGACTCTCCATGTGCAGTCAGAACCTGGGACTACATTGCTTCAAACTGTAAGCCCATCTGATAAATCCCTTTTTCAAATATATTCATTCTGTGAATTCTGTTAATCTAGTGAACCCTGTCCAATACATTGTGGTACCGGGGATGGAACCCAGCGGCATTCTACCTCTGGGCTATACCCTCAGTCCTATTTTATTCTTTATTTTGAAACAGGGTCTCACTAAGTTGTGGAGGGCCTCACAAGTTGCTGAGGCTGGCTGCGAACCTGTAATCCTCCTGTCTCAGCCTCCCAAGTAATGGGATTACAAGCCTGCACCACCACACCCAGCTTCTATCCCTCTTTTGATTAAATAAGACCAACTGACTTTTCTGTCTGGAACTAGAGACTTTCTCTCAGTCCACATTTCCAAAATGCCTCTTGGCCCCTTGACTCTCCAGTTCTCAGTAAAATAAATAAAGTGGTCAATAATTCATTTCAATATTCAACTTAGCTAAAAGTTTTTTGGTGATTCAGCCCCACAGATGTAAGGTGAACATGTTCCAGAGAGCTGGTGAGAGCCATGAGCTTACTGCAGGCTCTGAGCACATTTTATTCAAGGCTTAAAAAATCCCAAGGGCCTGCTCTCCTTCCAGAAAAGTAACCCTCCAACCCCTGAGAGGTTTGGAACCACTAGAAGATGAATCCCACCCTGGGGAGGAGGCGCAGCTGTGCGAGGCACATTTGGCAGAGCACCCACCTCCTGCCCGCCTCCTGCCCTCCTCCTGCCTTCCCCAGAGACATCTGCTGGGTGGGAGGAGGCCCATTACCAGAGAACACTGGTGTTTTCTGCTCCTCCTGCAGGAAGTCCCCTGTCCCTGCCACTCCTACTCCCCCAGCCTGGAAACAACATTTAGAGAGGAGAAAGGAAGCAAAGATGCAAGCGGCAGATATCCGTGGGGGTTTGAGGAGAGGGGCCCCTTGTTCAAGCTTTTCTCCCTCTGACTTGAAAGGATGCTTCATACTCATTTTAGTTTTCATTCATTTTAGTTCTGATGCCCCTTCAGTAGCTCAGAAACTTTACTCTGGGAAGACAAATTCCTAAGCTAAACCAGATACCGCCAGCTATCGCCAGGGACCTGGCCCTTGCTTGCCTCTGACTTCATCTCTTGCCCCTCCCCCTCTGTCTGACTTAGCTGCAGCCACACTGGCCTTCTCCATGGTCCTCACACTGCTCCCACCGCAGGGCCTTGGTCCATCCTGTTTCTGCCCCCACCCCACCGTGGGGCTCGCTCCCTCACTTCTTCACTCCGCTTACCCCCTTACCCTACCTGATTTTTCTTTGTAGTATAGTTTACTATTTGATATGTTCAGTGGTTATGTTTGTAGAATGGCTCACCTGACTAAAATATAAGATCCATGGGAGAAAAGGCTTTCTGCTACACCGTCAGCACATACTGTATGCTCAGTAAATATTTGAAGGGGCAGGGGAGGAGAGAGTGGGAAGGAGGAAAGAAGGAAGACTAAAGGAAGGATCGAGGCCCCAAGAGAATACTGCACGGGCTGGGAGGGTGAGATCAGGGCTGAGATGGGAGACATCAAAATAAACATTCCCACTTTATTTCCTTGCCTGAGATAATTTACTCCTGAATGGCTAAATTAACATTAAATTAACCTGAGTGATGTTACAAGCCAGCATTGCTTCATAAGCATGACCTCAGCTAATGTTTATTTCTCCAGGATCAAGTCACAAAGATACATAAGGATATTCTCCACAACCAGTAAGAAAAGAAGTTATTGGCATGGCATAAACTTACTCAAACCAGATGTGCACATAACATTTCCATCTAGAGAACACCTCGCCATGAAAACCAAGCTATTTCCCCTGTCCCCGAAGCCCAGACAGTCATGAGGCTTTCCTACTGTGTGTAGCTTCCAACCTGGCCTCCTAAGAAAGAGCTTAAGTACCTAAGTTGGAGACCTCTCCTCCCCTTATTCTCCCCCACCTTCCCTAAAACCCATGTTAGCCTCTGCCTTGGTGCCTATTCTTTCGACCTACTCTGGCCTGTTATCCCTAACTATTCCGCAGCTCCTTTAGGAAGGTGTCCTTTCCTGAGCCTCAGTGTGACGACTGAAGACCCTTCTGCTTTGCTTTACAGGAATCTGCCCTCCTTCCCTCGCCCAGCCCAGCAGCAGTCCTTGCTGTCTCAGAAACCCTTTCCCAGCATCAGCTGATGGGAACCCCGCAGCGTCCGGTCTGCTGCATTAACAGAATACATTTTCCCTTCCAGCCAATCCCAGCCACGCCTCTGGAGTTGGTCACTCTAGTGATCTTCAGTCCTATGTCGGATTCCAACCTCTTCTTTCGCCCACCTTTGGTTCTGCAGAGTGGGCCGTCTTCCCTTGCATCTAAGTCATCTTTGAAAGTTATAGAGGAAGAGAATTTGGGGGGCGTCTTTTTTTGGTCTTTTTTGGTACTGGAGATTGAGCCCAGGGCGTTATGCTTGCAAGGCAAGTTACTTTACCACTGATCTATATCCCTGCCTGAGAGAGAATTTTTTAAAAAGCTAAAAAGTTACCTGACAACTATAAACCTCAGAAAGCCTTTGACCTAAGAATAATGTGTTACAATGAGGCAAATTAAAAAAAAATCCCCATTTACCTCCATGAAGTGGGCTCAATTGCAGAAATATGGGCTTGACCGTGAATCTTACCACTTCCTGCTTCCAAAGAGCACTCCTTGAGAATGTCGGACCCAGAGTCCCCTGGTGTTGCAGGCCTGAGCTGAGCCAGCAAGAAGTGGTTCCTCTGAGATGCCAGGAAAGGACCTCGGGCACCCTGGGTTCGGGCCTCTGGGTAAGCCCTGGCCTGCACCAGCCTTCTGGAAGTCCTGCGTGAGCAGAAGACCTCCCTGGGTTTGTATTGACCTAGAGCCAGCGCTGAGCAGCTTTGACCTGGAGTTTTTCTCAGTTAGGCTCACTGCTCTGGGAATTTCCCAGAAAGTATTTGCCTGAGAAACTCTTTGTCCTTCGACAGACTTTCCCTAGACTGTTTATGAAAAAAAGTTGATCGATGAAAGGTGATGTCACAGTGCTACAGCCAGGCTGTTTTTCTTGAAGGCCAGTCACACAATGCTCTAATCATCCAGACTGAAATCCAGGGAAAGAAAACAGAAAACAGAGAGCTTGTCATCCTTATTGGTAACTCAAGAGAAAAATGGAACATCCGGTCATGCAAAAGCCCCAGCTCTGTGTCTTCTTGTTCAAAAACAACAGTAAAAGAATGGCCTTTCAAGAAACAGAGTGGACAAACTGAACAATAAATTGTTGAGTGATTGGAGTTTTAGTTTCCATTCTTGTTACTGACTTGTGGCTTTTCTAACCTGTAATATGGAAAACAAGCACAAATCATTAAAAACTAGATTCAAAGTCAATTAAATAACTGAGGGGCAGACCCTCAGTTATTTCAGTATTTTCCTAGATTATTTTTAACTATTATAAAACATCACATTGTCTAGAGCCCGGTGTGGTGGCGCACGCTTTTAATCTCAGCACTTGGGAGGCTGAGACAGAAGGATTGCAGTTTCCAGGTTAGCCTTGGCACCTTAATGAGGCCCTCAGAAACTTACTGAAACCCTGTTTCAAAATTTAAAAATAGGGCTAAGGGTGTGGAGGTGGAATGCATCTGGGTTCAATCCGAGTACCCATCCCCTCCAAAAAAACCACATTGTCTACCATGTCGTTGATAATTAGTCCCACATTCCAAGAGAGGCTTAAAGTGCATAAATGGTTGCCTTCCATTTGTCACCATATTTTGCTATAGTCGACCTAATAGAGGCCCAGGAGTTGAAAAACTGGTTAGCAGGTATAGCTGCTCTTAATACAGTGCAGACAGAAGGTTGTGGTAAAAAGCAATCACTGTGAGGATGAACCTGTGACCTGGGAGGAAGGATGGCTTCTTAAGAGTCGAGTTCCAAAGAACCAAGCAACACTAAAAGTAATGGACAGGCAGGAAGTTATAAACTAACAGACTCAGGTCAATGTCAGAAGAACAAGATGAACGAGGAAAGAACCTGTGGGTAGTGACTTTCAGACCAGCGGCATGAGCGATATCCTAGCACAGCTGTCACTCATGAACTAGCGATACAGTGGAATTGTAGTCCCGACACAGAGGACAGAATGACTCCTTCTGCCCCGCCTCCACCTGCTCTGCTGGGAAGAGTTTGGCAGGGCTGTCCTTTGAAGTGTCCTTGGTAGACTCCCCCTCATAAATGTCGGAGATTTGGGATTTGCCTTCACTTCTCATCTTTTCTCTTTCTACTCTTCCTGTCTAGGTCATTACTGTGGCTTAAACCTCAAACTTCAGGTCTGAACTCCAGAATCATTTGTCCCATTGCCCATTGTCCATCACACCCGAACTCATGGGTATTGTAAACATGAAATGTGCAAATTAAACTCTTGATTCTGACTCCTGCTTCCCCCTAAAATATCTGTGTCCTCTATCTTCCCCAACTCAATAAATGGCATGACTGCTCACCCATTTCTCAAGCCAGAAACGAGCTCACATTCAACCCAAGTTCTGTCAAATATAGGTCTCAAAACTATCCATTTCTTTCCATCCTTTCTGGCAGGTTCCTAGGCCAAGTCACCATCATCTTTACCTGGACTAATAAATAGTCTTTTTATGTTCAATCTCACTCCACACAATTCATCCAGAGTTATTTTATCAAAAGGTGAATGATCATCTTTCAATGGATTCCCACTGAATTTAGAAGAGAGCCTGGTCTTCTTTCTAGGACCTAAAGATCCTTCATGATCTTGCTTCTGTTAATTTTTTTCAGCCTCATTTCATGCCACTTTCCCTTCTGCCAGATTCTATGGCCTTGAATATGCCAAGGTGCATTATCCCGTTTTCCATTACTATAATGAAATACCAGAGGCTGGCTGCGTATAAAGGAAAGAGATTTATTTAACTCACAGTTTTGAAGGCTGAAAGTTCAAACAGCCTGGCACTGATTCTTGGCTACATCACCTAGTGGTGGATGGTACCACAATGTTGAACACAGGCAGGAGGAAGACATCACATGGCAAGACAGGAAACCAGAAACGGGGAGAAGCCAGGTTTCCTTTCTTTATAACAAACTTCTCCTGAGAACTAATTCAGGGTCCCATGAGAACTACCTTAATCCCTTCCTAGGGCAGGGCCCCCAATGGCTTCCCAGTAAGCTCCACCTCTTTTTTTTTTTTTTTTGGTGGTACCGGGGATTGAACCCAAGGGGACTCTACCTCCGAGCTACACCCCCAGCCCTACTTTTTATTCTTTTTATTTTGAAACAGGGTTTCGCTAAGTTGCAGAGGGCCTCACTAAGTAGCTGAGGCTGGCCCTGAACCCAGATCCTCTGGTCTCAGCCTCCCAAGTACTGGGATTACAAGCATGCGCCACTACACCCAGTTTATGCTCCATCTCTTAAAGGTCCCACTGCCTCTATACCACCACACTAAGGACTGAACCTTCAACACACGAAGCTTTAGGAAACATACTTAAACCATAGCCAAATCATAGCACAAGCTCTGTATATTTTTGAGTTCAGGGAATTCATCTTGATTTTTGCTTGTTTATCATCTCTCTCCCTCACTAAACTTTCTTGCTCTTCCTGTTCTTAAAAGATTCCTGGGTTCAATCCCCAGTACCACCAAAAATAAAAAAAAGTTTCCTACTGCAAGTGTTTAATAAAATTTATTGAATGAATGTTGATGAAAACTGTAGGTCAGAGAGAAGATGGTGTGGTTAAAAAATAATTACTCATAGGACACATGTGTGATCTAGCAGGAGGGATGTCTTATTAACAGTTCGGTTCCCAAAAACCAAGTAAAGCTGGATACAGAAACTCAAGTGGATGTAGTATTTGGTTGACTTTGGAAGAAAGATGTACACCGAACTATCTCCTCAGTCAAAATATGCATGGCCTGTGTTCCTTTCTCTCAAGGTCCAGCTTGGCAATACCAGTGAATTTTATAAGTTTTTTGTAAGTGTGGAACAAACTACCCCAAAACATATAGTGAGGAAATAGTGGGGCTTCAATTCTGCCCACTTTAGGTTGAGATGTCTACCAGATGAAGGATATAAATTAGGCAACTGGATGTGCCAGGCTGGAACTCAGAGAAGTGCAGACGGTGATAGACATTTTGGAGTCTTCAGCTCACGAATGGAATGCAGAATTATGAAACTGAGTAGGACAACCATGGAATGAGTGTAGGTAGAGAAGAGAAGAAGTCCAAGAATAAAATCCCGGGGCACTCCAGTGTTAAGAGATCCAGGAAAACAGGCGGAACGGCAAAGCAGATCGAGAAGTGTGGGCTCCTGGAAGCTGAATGAAGTGTTCCCAGAAAGAGGGAATGATCAACTGTGTCATCATGCCCAGAAGTCAGAGAGATGAGAACTGAGAAGAGAGTAGAGTTTGCCAATCTTCATGATAAAAATACTCCCTCTGTCGGGTGCAGTGGTGCACGCCTGTAATCCCAGTACTTGAGAGACACACAGGAGGATCACAGGTTTGAGACCAGTCTCAGCAACTTAGTGAGACACCATTTCCAAATAAAAAAATAAGAAGGGCTGGAGATGTAGCTCAGAGGTAGAATGCCCCTGGATTCAATCCCTAGAACAAAAAAAACAAAAACAAAAAAACACCCCCATGGCTGATTTCAAGCTGTTAATATGTGTCACTGAATGCAGCATTTAGAAGAGATGTGCAGGCTTGGCTCTCAAGGGACATTGCAGGCTAGCCTTAGCATATCCCCAGATCTACTGGTACCCATTGCCTCACAAGGCTTTGGCTTCCAAAAAGGAGCTGCCTGAGAAAGTATGAACCCCACATGGCTGAACCTCTGTCATTTAGACAGGGTCAGCTACATTTACCTTTAATATGATAGGCCAGGGACTTTCTCAGAGGGTTGCTAATGTGCCTTGGTGGGCTGAAGGGACCCACAGGAGAATGTTGTGGTCCCTGAAGCCCAGGCTCATGCTAAGCTTTAGAGACGGTGAACCTCCACCAAGAAAAGTCTGCAAAGAGGGTGGAGCTCACTGCAGGAACTCTACGTCAACCTGAGCACATGGTTTTGGTGGGTGGCTCAGGGCGGAGAGGGCCTGGTCAGAGAGATGAAACCCTCAAATTGATCAGACACGCCAAAATGATCAGGGCCAGTACTTGGAAGACTGAAACAGGAGGATCACAGGTTCACAGCCAGCCTCAGCAACTTAGTGAGGCCCCCCTGCAACTTAGTGAGGCCCTGTTTCAAAATAAAAAATAGGGCTAGGGGTGTACTTGGGTTCAATCCCCAGTAAACACACACACACACACATAATGATCTGACTGCCCCAACAAAAAAGGCATATGAATCTCCCCCAAAGAGCTGTTAAAACAAAATATGATGAAAAATGTCTCCAGGCTTCTGTAGCCTCGGTTTCCAAATCTCCCGGTTCCCGTTCCAGTCCTCCAACTCCGGGCCACAGCTCATGCCATCCTCTCTGGCCAGGCCGCATGCTGACCAGCCTGACGGCTGATACCCTTTGGATCCAGTCACGTCATTGCTAGCAGCCTGGAACGGCCACACGCCCAAAGCAAAATGCTCACCTGACTCGGAGGGACGGCAACCTGCTTAAATGATCAGCCCTGCCTTTTCATTTACACACAGGAAGAATTTCTCAAAAAAGATTTTATTTTCTTCTTCTCTGGAGTTCTTTAAATATGAGATTTTCACTTTGGTAAAATACCTTAATAATTAACATATATTGATAATTGGGGAAATATGGCATTTCCCCAATGCCAAAAGGGCATTGTACCCGCAGCCCTTTTTAAATTTTTTGTTTTGGAACAGAGTCTTGCTAGGTTGCTGGGATGAGGCAGGAGGATCACAGGTTTAAATCTGTTGTTTTAAGACATCGAATTGTGATGATTTAGTACAGCTGTCCCAGGAAACCAGTGCAGACTGTCCAGATGAGAGTTTCTTCACAGAGACATGGCAGAAGAGAGAGAGAGATAAAGAGGATCACCAAGTGTGAGCCTTGAAGCTGAGTGAAGACAGTGTTTCCAAGAAGAGGGAGTGATTCCCTTTCTGCTACCTGTGATGAATCCTGGACCCCACATCTCAGCTTGGTCCTGACTGGCTCATTGTGGACAACGCAATTTATCTCTGACTGCCAACGTTAGATCAGTTTCCTCAACTGACTGGTTTGCTTGGTTTGCTGGGGAATAAGAGAGAAGAGGAAACTTTGTAGCCTAGCAAGATGTGGAGGAACTATTTGTGAGTCCTGGGCATTCAGGAATGTTAGCCAGGACTCAAGGAATGGACTATAACAAAGTTGATGAGAACAAGAATAAATGAGGCATATGTCTATTTCTTTTTGTGTTGGCTATTCAAGGACCAAAAATGGCCATTTACTAAATTCCATTTAGAGTTTACTAAGGGACCCACTAAGGTTCTGGAACCTTTTAGGTGGGTCGCAGAGCTACAAGAATGAATGGGACCACCTACTCAGAACAGAAGAAGGCAGGCTGGGAGGAGGGCGGTGCATGATGGAGTTGTGAACAAGAATACTTGGAAGAAAAAAGCCATACCTCTCTGCTGCTGGGCGATGCCACCAGAGGACAGCAGAAATGTTACTTTTGAGAGCCCCATGAAGCTCTGCAAATGGAAGCCATGCACACCAGTAACAGACAAGATTTCCCACGAAATAATGGCTGCTCAGAGATGCAGGCACAGGCCAGGTGTTTGCCAGAGGAGAAGTGTGACACCTTTGGACAGACTAGGGTCCAGCTGCATTTGCTTTTGCCGTTCCTGGGGAAGGTTCTGGGAGAAATGGCAGGAGTTTGATGGACAGAGGATTGGTGAGATGTTTTGGTTTATGTGGCAAAATACTACAGGGTCCTTATCAGGAAGAGAAGCGTGCAGCATCTTTTCATGAAACCTCTTTGAGTCTGGAGAGCACAGAGCACCATATACGGCAGCAGGTCTATTGTAAAACCCAGAGTTGAGGCAGGGGGCAGGCTGCCAGAGATTTAAAAGGAGGTCTGAGTGTCCTTGTTGTTTGTGCACTCATTCCAACCAAATTTCTCCATGGGAGAGTTTCTGTCCTCCCCCCACCCTGACCTCCCCGGCTCTCCACATTCTGAGCAGAGCGTCAGTGTGAAGGAGCCCAGATGGAGAAACAATTGGAGGAGTTTTGCTTTGTGGTTACAAAGAAGAAAATGTCAAATGGAGACAATTACTTGCTTAATTCAGTCCCCTTAGAACTGTATATTTTGCTCAGTTTTCATTATTTGAGGATAAAAATTGCTTGGGGCTTAAGAAACACAGCTAAGTTGGTAAATTTTCCAGTTCATGTTTTCAAGAGTGGACATAACTTTGGAAGAGCAGTTTTTGCCTTCTCAGCCGTCTCATTCCATCTCAAATAAAAAGTGTATTAAGAAAATAAAGCCAAGTGAAGCAAAGTTCAGGAGCAGGGAGGGAATTGACATAAAAACTTCAGCAACAGCAGCTGGCCCCAGGAAGTAGCCACTGATAAAGAAAACTTCAGGCAGAAGAATCTGAGATGAATGGGATATCAGTGAGTGGAGCTGAGCCAGCCACATAGCAGGAAGCAAAAAGGGGGAATGGGGAATTGACTATAATTAATTCCTCTTAAAACACCAGGAGTTGGAGGCAATGTGTAGGTTACTCAGAGGGTAACATCTAATTCTGCAAGGTCTTCAAAAACTTCTTACTCACAGGGGAAGCCATGGGAACCTCTGTCAAGTATATGCAATGGTCAACTTAAAACCAGGTGAACTTACATCTGAGCCCCCTGGAAATGGATCTGTGGACACAGATGGTGGGACACAGTTTGCTTTCCAAGTTAGCAAGGAGTCAACCCATGATTGCTTGGTTCTCTCACTGCTTTCTATTCCCTGGTGTTATTTCTCTTGGCAGAGATTGCTTTGAAAAAGCCAAATGCAGGCAATCAATCCAGCCACACTTTATCCTGTATTAACTCCAGCAAGGAGTCAGAGGATATAGGACAAACATGCCCATCATGATCTTGGAGGGCAGACCCAGCCCTGGAGGGGTCCACTAGGTACAGCAGAAGCTGAGACAGGGAAGCGGGGCTGGGAGTGGCTCCAGCTTGCTGTGGGTCCCCTACTCAGAGGATGGTGAGCAGACCACAATGTCATTCTGGAGGGGAAGCCAAAAAATTAAAGATTTAATGAAGCAGAAAATGAAGAAGACCATTTCTAATAAAGCTAACAGGATCAAGAGACTGCCAAACGCTACTCACTACGACCCCATTTTATTGGCAGTGAAGCAAGTCAAATACTTGCTATGAAGACTAGGCCTTTCATAGAAGGGACTCTAAATTTTTTCTAGATTTGCCAACATGTCAAAAAGAACCCTTATTGCTTCTAGAACAGCCTCCTATGTTCTCTTTGGAGCAGGTGCATTGTGTGTTCCAGGTTTCTGACTCTTCTGAGCTTTTGGAGCAGGAGCTGCCTTCTGGCCTGGGGCTCTCTGGCAGGAACATTATGGGATGGAGACACTTGTCCACAGTAGTCATCTGTCTTACTGGAATTTTAGCCGCTGCCACAGCAGCAGCTGTAGCCTTCGCAGTGGGTGCTGTTTGGGGAGAAAATTTCAGGAGAGCTGCCCTTTGAAGTTTGCTAACTTTGTTGTTAATTATTCTGTTCCTCATTCATTTTCTTTGCCTTCATGACTTAGAATGATCAAAACCTGTCATCTTGTCTTTCCTTGCTGTGGCTACAGTCTTCTTGGCCCATCTTGTGGCTGCCCATTTTGTGTCAACACCTACTTTCTGCCAGGCTTATTGGAGTGTGTAGGGAATCGAGGATGAAGTCGACGAGCTGCATGCACTTGAAAGGCATGACCAGCATCCTTACCCGACTGCAAGGCCCACCAGCCAAAGCTCTGCCCTGGTCAATAACATCTACAGGTGCAGCCCACTTTCCAGAATGAGGCCCAAAGGTGATGTAGGCCCCCTGGCCGACCTCCACGAAATGCCAAACACCAGGACAACTGCATTTGGCAAAAGACAGAAGTGGCTTTGGGAGACGGAGACCGGAGGATCCTGGTTCGCGGCCAGCCTCACCTCTCTCTCTCTTTCTCTCTCTCTCTCTCCCTGTCTCTCTCTCTCTCTCTCTCTACCTAGTGAGGCCCTCTGCAACTTCGTGAGACCTGGTTTCAAAATAAAGCATAAAAAAATAGGGCTGGGGGTGTAGCGTGGAGGTAGAACGCCCCTGCATTCAACCCCCGGTACCACACACAAAAAAAAAAGACAGAAGTGGTGTGTGTATGTGGTGGGGGGAATTCTGGGGATTGAATTCAGGGGAATTCTACCTCAGAGCTACACCCCCAGCCCTTTTTATTTTTTATTTTGAAACAGGGTCTCTCTAAGTCACTGAGGGTCTCACTAAATTGCTAAAACTGGTCTTCAACCTGCGATCATTCTGTCTAAGCCTCCCAAGTACTGGGATTACAAGAGTGCGCTGTCATCCCCAGCTCAGAAGTGACTCTTGTTCCCAAAACATCCTGCTCTTTGCTAAGTGGTCTATCTGTGGAACAGGTCTTCACCTCTGAGCTATTTATACTAAAATTGAATTGACCTTGGGGATAAGGTGTAAGTTAATTAGGATTTCCTGCTGCTCCATGGTTTTGAACTCATAGCAGTCCCTTATGGACACAGGTGGGTATGATGGAGTCAAAGCATTCATTGAATACTTTCTCCATCGTTTTAAATCAAGCAAAAATTTATAAAGGGGACTGACTATACATGCCAGAACAATCTATCTGAAGACTCACTGTGATACACATCTGATGAGATAGCCAACAGGGCTCTGGAGGCTCCCCTGGGTCTGTTGAGGTGGTCTTGAGGGATGCTTAGAGGAGGGATATGGGAAAGTAGGGATGTGGGTTGAAGTGCCCCACCCCCGATAAAGTTGATAATTGAAAGACCAATGAATAGAAATGATCTCTTGTACATTAGGGCAACTCTTGATCTGTGCCTAACAATCCAAGGAGCAATTGGGTGGATTTCTGCTGAAACTTCCATGCAATGACTTGATATGAATGAATGAACATCCAGCTTTCCCCAGGAGTCAGCAAATTATATATCCAGCTACGTACACTGGAAATAGCAGGAGGTCGCTCACCTCGGGAAGTAAAGAGCCCTTGCATCAGGGAGCAGGGGCAGAGGACTGGTTTATAAAGCAGCATTGCCAGTGCTCTCTTCTGAGTAGGTCCCTCTCGCTCTCTGCCTCACCTATGCCTAAGGATCTACTTATCAGTGATTTTAGGAGATACACCTTTGGGCTATCCTCAGAAATATTTTGCTTGGAATCAAGATTTAATCAAGATTTAAGCTCTGAGGTTTGCTATATCATATCTCATAATCCACTGAAATTAGTTCCTTAAAAACTCTTAAATAAGAACATTATGGCCTATCTTTACTTCTGAAGGAAAAATGGGTAGTTCACAAAATACAGTTATGCATTGCCTAACGAAGGGGGTACATTTTAAAAATTGTGTTGTTAGTGATTTGGTTGTGGTGTGAACATCACAGAGTGTACTTACACAAACTAAGAAGGCTATGATATCATATAATCCTATGGGAACACCACTGTATATGTGGTCCATAGTTGACCAAAATATTCTTATGCATGATTAGTATCTATGGGAATCTGTGTTTAAGATATTTTCAGAGGACAGAAATATACTTTTCTTACTCTGAGGCCATATACTGTAAACTGAGATAAACTACCTTTAGGGAAGGGGGTTGCTGCTGGAGGGAACCAAAAACTACAGGATGAACCTGGTACATCTTTTTATTGAAACAAATGCACAGATTATGAAAGAGAACTTCATCTGGCCATGGCATGAGTGTTTGGCAGAACCACTTTGTTCTTCGTGCATGGGCTTGGACTCCACTCTGGCTCCCTCAAGCCCCACCCTCTCTTGACTTTGAAACCTTTGTCAAACATGCTTGACAGAATATTCCTTTAATAAGCCTAATAGCAAACTGACAGGAAGCAAAAAATCCATATCTCAACTATGGATGAGTAACTACAAAAGGCTTAACTAAAGCCTCAGCCACAGCGCGGCTTCCTTCCTGCTCAAGCCTTCCTGCTTTGTAAGAAAGACTGCTTTGCTCCCAGTCCCAGTGCCATCCCGCAGACACTGGACAGACCTGGTGAGAGAACTAGCATGCCTGAGTCCTAGGATGGACTCTTACCCTGCCTGAGCCTCAGCGGGGGAGGAAAAAAAAGAAGCAGCAGCAGCATTAAACTAGGGGATCACTCAGGTCCCTCCTGAATCTAACTTTTTGGAATTCTTTTTTTTTTTTTTTGCGGTACTGGGGATTGAACTCAGGGGCATTCTACCTCCAAGCTACACCCCCAGCCCTATTTTTTATTCTTTATTTTGAAACAGGGTCTCACTAAGTTGCGGAGGGCCTCACTAACTAGCTGAGGCTGGCTGTGAACACGGATCCTCCAGTCTCAGCCTCCCAAGTACTGGGATTACAAGCGTACACCACCA